>PITA01014282.1:0-54162 GCA_004023965.1 Spilogale gracilis
TTTTCCACATATAGTATCATGTCATCTTTTTGCCGATGTTCTTTGTCTCTCGTGGCGGTCCAGAAGTGGGAAATATCACATTTCAGGCTGGTTTCATGGGTGTTCACGGTGGTCTTGTAGTGGTTTTTTTGTTGAAATTCAGCTCTCTTCAGGGAACTCCCTGAAATGCGGTCACCTGGCCTTCCGCCATCTTGACCCTGAACTTCCTCCATTTTTAAGGCTAAATATTATTTCATTGCATGGATACACCACATTAAAAAAAATTTTTTTTTAGAAAGGGGGGAGGGGCAGAGGAAGAGGGAAAAAAAGAATCCCAAGCAGACTCCCCTCTGAGGGTGGAGCCTGATGTGGGAATTGACCTCCCAATCTTGAAATCATGATATGAGACGAAAACAAGAGTTGGATGCATAATTGACTGAGCCACCTAGGCACCTTCATGGACATTTGGGTTACTTGTACTTTTTGGCTCTCGTGAATAATACTGCTCTGAACACAGGTGTGCTAGGTTCTACTTGTACACTTTAATGCTGCCCAAGTATAATTTTACATGGATTAAGCAGTAAAACAAAGTTAAAATAAATACTTAATGTAGACATACTTGGACATTCCAATACTGCAGCTGAAAATGTATTATCAATCTTTCAAAAAATAATTTTTTATATATCCCTTCTGTAAAACATTTTGACAACACGCAACAAAAGCCATAAAAACTTTTCTACCTAGGCTGTCTGGATAGCTGAGTAGTTAAGTTTCTGCCTTCAGGGGCACCTAGGTGGCTCAGTCGTTGCCTTCAGCTCAGGTCATGATCCTGGAGTCCCAGGATTGAGCCCTGCATCGGGCTCTCTGCTTGGTGGGAAGCCTCCTTCTCCCTCTCTCCCTCCCCTTGCTTATGTTCCCTCTCTCGTTGTGTTTCTCTCTGTCAAATCAATACATAAAATCTTTTTTTTTTTTTAAGATTTTATGTATTGATTTGACAGAGAGAAACACAGCGAGAGAGGGAACACAAGCAGGGGAGTGAGAGAGGGAAAAGCAGGCTTCCCTCTAAACAGGGAGCCCGATGTGGGACTCGATCCGGGGTCTCCGGGATCATGACCTGAGCCGAAGGCAGTTGCTTAACCAACTGAGCCACTCAGGCGCCCAATAAATAAAATCTTTAAAAAAAAAAGTTTCTAACCATTGAACTGGTAATCTTAGTCCTGAAATGTATTTTATTTCTTAAAAAATATTTTATTTATTTGCGAGAGAGAGAGCACATGTATGCATGAGTGGGGGAAGGGGTAGAGGGAGAGGGAGAGGGAATCTCAAGTAGACTCTACCCTGAGTGAGGAGCCCAGTGTGGGCTCCATCTCATCCCACTGTGATCATGACCTGAGCCGAAATCAAGAGTCGAAGGCTTAACTGACTGAGCCACCCAGATGCCCCATAGTCCTGAAATGTATTCTAAAGAAATACAGTTTAGGGAGGCCTGGTTGGCTCAGTTGGTAGAGCATGGAACTCTTGATCTCAGGGTTGTAAGTTCAAGCCCCATGATGGGTGTAGAGATTACTTAAAAAAATAAAATCTTAAAAAAAAAAAAAGGAAATATAGTCTATGGAGGAAAAAGGTATATATGTGAAGCTCTTTACTGCTAAAGTAATAAAACTTGAAGTTATAAACTAATTATATAATAAAATTATATAATAATCATATCATAAAATTATAGTGAAAAACGAGACAATCTAAATATTCAGCAATACAGAAATGGTTACCTGAATTGAAACCACAGATGCATATTATACATCTATTAAAGTAATAAACACAAAAATTTTGTAGCAATAAAAAAGGAAAATATAAGATCATAACTATGGAAACATTTAAAAATTATGGCTGCAAATGGACAAAGCCTGGAAAAGAACAGGAAAGTACTAAGGTGAATTTTGTGTGAGACTGGTGGATTCAAAACTGTTTGTTCCCTTTTAAAAATATTCTTTGTTAAAACAAAACAAAACAAAATTCTTTGTTGTTGGTAAAAGCAATAAGAGTTAAAATTTTAAGTAGCTGGGGCACCTGGGTGGCTCAGTTGGTTAAGCGACTGCCTTCGGCTCAGGTCATGATCCCGGAGACCTGGGATCGAGCCCCACATTGGGCTCCCTGCTCGGCAGGAAGCCTGCTTCTCCCTCTCTCACTCCCCCTGCTTGTGTTCCTTCTCTGGCTGTGTTTCTCTCTGTCAAATAAATGAAATCTTTAAAAAAAAAAATTAAGTAGCTGACAAAAGTTGTCCATTAAAAACAAGGGCACCTGCTGGGTTGCTTTGATGATTAAATAAGTTAATGGATGCAAAAGTAGCTAGATCTAGTCTGTAGGCACTTGACAGGGTCTCCCCCCAGCCCTCCCTGCCTCACCCCTCCTTCCTTCCAGCTTTAGTAGCCAGTGGCTGCAGGATCTACACTGGTCATACAGTACATACTTTCCTCTCTCTTCCTCAAGAAGAGTGTTTCTTTCACTTTTCATTCTTTTTATCTATAACTTCTAGAGTTAATAGATATAACTTCTAGAGTTAAAAATTCCAGAGCTGAATAGAATCTGGACACCTACACTTTTGGATTCTCTCATCAAAATGAACTTGTTAATCTTTGAATACTACATCAAGAACTAACTATGTACTACACAGTGGCTAATTGAACAACTGAACATTAAAAAAGAAAAAAGAACAAAGGAATCTGGCTCAAAAAATCAAACTTGAGTAAAACCTCTTAATGGGAATCGAACAAAAAATGAACTTGCTTTCTCCTTACTTTAATATATGGTGTTTAAAAAGCATAAAACATTAACAGTCTGGCTAGTTCCTCCCATTCCCCAAAATTAAAAACAGTTACTATCGTAAGATCCAGCAATTCCACCTCTGAATATATATCCAAAAGAAGTGAAGGCAAGGACTGGAATAGATATTTTTACACCCATGTGCCCAGCAGCATTATCTACAATAGGCAAAAGTAGAAACAACCCGAGTGTCCATCACCAGATAAACAAAATGTGGTCTCTATCCATAAAATTGGATATTATTCAGTTTTAATTTTTTAATTAAAGATTTTATTTATTTATTTGATAGAGAGAGAGGGGTTCAGAGAGAACAAGTGGGTGTGGGGGGAAGGAGGAAAGGCAGAGGGAGAAGAAGCAGGCTCCCCACTGAGCAGGGAGCCCAATGCAGGGCTCAATCCCAGGACCTGGAGATCATGTCTGAGCCAAAGGCAGATGCTTAACTGACCTAGCCACCTAGGCGCCCTTATTTCAGTTTGTTGTTTTTTTTTAAGATTTTATTTATTTATTTGACAGAGAGAAATACAGCCAGAGAGGGAACACAAGCAGGGGGAGTGAGAGAGGGAGAAACAGGCTTCCCGCAGAGCAGGGAGCCTGATGTGGGGCTCAATCCCAGGACTCCAGGATCATGACCAGAGCCGAAGGCAGTTGCCTAACCAACTGAGCCACCCAGGTGCCCATTTATTTAAGTTTTTAAAAGAAAGTAAATTCTAATAGACTACCACATGGATGAACTATAGGGCATTATGCTAGGCGAAATAAGAAAGTCATAAAAGGACATATACCGTATGAATCCACTTATATGTGGTACCCAGAATAGATAAATTCAACTGAGATAGAAAACAGAACAGTGGCCAGCAAGGGCTGGAGGGAAGGGAGAATAGGGAATTAGTGTTTAATGGGGACAGAGTTTCAGTTTGGGATGATGAATGATGACAAAGTTCTGGAGATGGAGGGTGGTGACAGATGTGCAACACTATGAAGATACTTAATGTCACTGAATGTACACTAAAAATGGCTAAACTGGTAAATCTTATGTTAGGCAAATTTTGCCACAATTCCAAAATGGCATCGGGTATTAGTATCCCTCCTGGGTCATGCATGAATAATTTACCAAGTACTTTCTAGAGGCAATGCCTTAGGTGAAGATGAAGAGAATGGGAAACTTTCCGGTATTGTGGCAGGCAACACACAAAGACTGTAAAGTAGGTAATGTCTTTAAGTTTCCTAAAAACTGCACTATAGCTGCACAAATCCCACTACTCTGTCTGCACGTACAGTACCACTCTGGTTATCAATGGAGAGTGGAAAAAAACAATTAGAGGTGAGAAGTCAGTTTGGACAACAAGCAGAGACTGTGGTCATAGTGACAGCAGAGGAGGGACTTTTTTAAAAAGGCTAGAGGGAAATCAGCAAAACAGTATCAATAGGAAAACCAATAGAAAGCTCTCTGAATATCCACCTGCTAGAGTCCAAATTAGAGCTTAACTGAACAGTTCAATGTCAAGTCCAGATCTTTGCAAGATCGCTGGGGGCCAGGTGGTCCAAATTCCTGCCAGGGGCATTTTTTTGCTTGGAAAGGCCTCTGCTTTGTTGATGGACACTTGTTCTCGCACATTTATGCACTGCTAATTCTTCCTCCGTTCTTTCTCCTGTTGAGTGAAAATCTATACCCAAGTCATTTGCTGACATAGTCTGCCCTCATTCTGCCCTCTGAAACAGCACTGAACAATTCCACTCTCTCTTCTCTTTGAAGTCTTTTTTGGTTTTGAGACTTCTTATTTTAGAATTAACAATGTCCTCAGTGTCTTCAGCTGCTTCTTGGACTCTAGTCTACGGATGCAAGACCTGAACTCCAGCCATCAGATGTGGTCTGACTAGTACTCTCACCTTCCTTTAGCACGACATATTTTCCAATTAGGACAGCTATTGAACCCCACTATAATTATAACTATGAATGTCTGACTGCTGTGATAGATTATAAACTACTTGATGTTTCATGTCCAAAGGGCCTGGGGGTTATTCATTTCATTAATCATTTATTCCACCTAAATGGACCCTCAAGATCAACATGTGAAACATCTCCTAAATTGAAGAAATAACATTTGTTGAGTATGGTGACAGATGGTAACTACATTTATCATGGGAAGCACTGCATAATCTGTAAATTGTAAAATCACTACGATGTGTACCTGAAACTAATGTAACACTGTAGGTCAACTACTCTTCAATAAAAAAAAAGAAAAGAAAAAAGAACATTTGTCAAGTACTTGATCTTTTTTAGGCACTCTGGTAGGTATTTTACATACATAATTTCATTTAAGCCATACACCAACCCCATCAGGGCTGGGGCACCTGGATGGCTCAGTTGGTTGAGCATTTGACTCTTGAGCTTGGCTCAGGTCTTGATCTCATGGCTGTGAGTTCAAGCCCTGTGTTGGGCTCCATGCTACAAGAAAAAGAAAAAAAAAAAGAAAAAATTATAGCTAAGTTCATACCTATAAGAAGACTTAGAGTCTCAGTTAGGATATATTAGACTGCACAGAGAACGGAAACTCAATTCAGACTGGTCCAACTCAACACTAAGGACAGCATGTGACAATGTCCACTGGTAGAGGAGCTTCTCGGTTGGCAAAGCCATCAGCTCAGCAGTGTCAAGAACACTTATTTCTTCTGTACCCACTTTGTACCTACAATGCCACCTTTGTAGTAACTGTAAAACACACCCCTTTGTTATTGTTAGCAGGAAAGAAAGATAAGCTGTGGTTTTCTTTTAAGAGCAAGGAAAACTTTCCTAGAAACTTTTACAAGCCGTCCTACGTCTCACTGTCTACGAAAAGTGATTGCTAGCAACGAAGATGGAATTGCCCTGTTTTGGCCTAGTCAGACAGCTCTTGAGTCAGAATGGGTTCCTCATTATCTGAAGTTCAGTGTCAGAAAAGGGTACGTCCACCATAGTTGTGCCACCTTCATGTGGCATGTGCAGGTCTAGTGCTGGGTGCTGGGGATCCAGATGCAGTCCGTGCCCTATGGGACTTCCAGTCTAGTACAAAAGACAAGAAGCACTGTACAAGTATAAGAGGTGTGATGCATATTACAGAAGGGAAAGGACATGGAGCACATATTTAACACAATTTGGAAAATCACCAACTCTCAGTGGTTCTGGAAGGCCTCCTGAGGAATGACGGACTTGGAGAGACTCAGATACTGCTGAGCAGAAGGAAGAGTACTTGGGAAGACTGGAGTGGAGAATGAGTTGAACAACTCATTGAACCTTACATCCTGGGACATCTGTCAGTCAAAGACCAATCATTTGCTTAGTCAATCATTCATGATGCATTTGTTAAACAAATATCTACCTGCAGCAGGTGAGAAGATGAGCATGCAATCGGTGAAAAGGATTTAAGAGATGATTAGATCTGTGAATGAGCCATGCCTTACACTTCACCTCTTTCTCACTAGCCATCCTTGTGTTTGTTTGAACTTCCACCACAGTCTGGATCACCCCAAAAAGGTGAATTTTAAACCACTTAATGTCTTGAGTTGTTTGATTTTATTTATTCATTCATTTATTTATTTATTTAATCAGTTTGTTTGTTTATTTTTCAGATTTTATTTATTTATATGACAGAGAGAGATCACAAGTAGGCAGAGAGGCAAGCAGAGAGAGCAGAGGAAACAGGCTCCCCGCCGAGCAGAGAGCCTGATGTGGGCCTCGATCCCAGGACCCTGAGATCATGATCCGAGCCGAAGGCAGAGGCTTTAACCCACTGAGCAACCCAGGCGCCCTGAGTTATGTTTGATTTAAAAAAAAGATTTTGGAATTATTAGGATGAGGCTTTAAGGTTAAAGTAAATTCCAGTTATTTGTGTTCTCTTATTAGGTGTTTCTATGGATCGGCCTATTCACTTCTGATTTCAAATCTCAACATATGCACAAAGTGATAATATCCTAAGAATACATGGGGCACCTGGGTGGCTCAGTGGGTTAAGCATCTGACTCATGGTTCCAGCTCAGGTCATGATCTCAGGGCGGTGAGATCTAGCCCAGGATAGGGCTCTGTGCTCATTGTGGAGTCTGCTCAAGAGCCTCCCCTCTTCTCCCTTCCCCTCTGCTCCTCCCCCTGCTCACATGTGCATTACTCTAAAATAAATAAATAAAAATTAAAAAAAAAAAGATACAAACAGACGAGAAAAGAGACAAACTACTTGACACACAGAATCTAGTAAGCAAAGCATATAAATTCAGGGGTGCCTGGGTGGCTCAGTTGGTCAAATGTCTGCATTAGCTCAGGTCATGATCCCAGAGTTCTGGGACTGAGCCCCACATCAGGCTCCCTGCTGATCAGGGAGTCTGATTCTCCCTCTCCTTTTGATACCTACGGCACTTGGCACTTGTGCACATGCACTCTGTCAAATAAATAAATAAAATCATAAAAAATGAAATGAAAGAAAGAAATAGAAAGTATGTTGTCTAGCCAAAATAGAAGGAAACTAGAAATGAGAAATGAAAACGATCTTGGGGAGCTCACAAATAATGTGGTTAAAAACACACTCCTAGGGCACCTGGTTGGCTCAGTTGGTTAAGCTACTGTCTTCGGCCCAGGTCATGATCCTGGAGACCCAGGATTGAGTCCCACATCAGGCTCCCTGCTTGGCAGGAAGCCTGCTTCTCCCTCTTTCATTCCCTCTGCTTGTGTTCCCTTTCTAGCTGTGTTTCTAGCTGTCAAATAAATAAAATCTTAAAAAAACCACACACTCCTAAATAGTGGGTCAAAAAAGAAATCACATGGGAAATAAAATACTTTCAAGATAAAAATGAAGAACAAAATACTAAAATATATGGGGTGCAGCTAAACAACAGAGAAAAATACATATAGTTCAACACATATATATAAGACTTTATTTTTTAAATAAAAAATATTTTAACTATTTTTTAAATTTAATTTAAATTTTTTTTAAATTTTATTTTTTAACTAGGCACCCCTAGTTCAACACCTGTATTAAAAAGACCTCAAGGGGCACTTGGGTGGCTTAGTCAGTTAAGTATCTACCTTTGGCACAGGTCATAATCTCAGGGTTCTGGGACTGGGTCCACATCGGGTTCCCTACTCAGCAGGGAGCTTGCTTATCCCTCTCCTGCTTCCCACGCGTGTGCTCTAAGTCTCTCAGTCAAATAAATAAAATCTTTAAGAAATATAAATAAATTTAGGGGTGCCTGGGTGACTCAGTCGTTAAGCGTCTGCCTTCAGCTCAGGTCATGATCCCAGAGTCCTGGGATTGAGACTCACATAAGGCTCCCTGCTGGGCTGGAGGCCTCCTTTTCCCTTTTTCACTTCCCCTGCTTCTGTTCCCTCTCTAGCTGTGTTCTTTTCTGTCAAATAAATAAATAAAATCTTAAATATATATATAAATACATACATACATTCCTCAAGTCAACAACCTCATCTTCTACCTTAAACTTTTTTTTTTTTTTAAGATTTTATTTATTTATTTGACAGAGAGTGAGATCACAAGTAGGCAGATAGGCAGAGAGGCTGGCAGAGAGAGAGGAGGAAGCGGAGTCCCTGCTGAGCAGAGAGCCCAGTGTGGGCCTTGATCCCAGGACCTGAGATCATGACCTGAGCCGAAGGCAGAAGCTTTAACCCACTGAGCCACCCAGGCGCCCTGAGTAAATCTTAAAAAAAGAAGAAAAAGGAAAGGAACTCTTAACAAGAGCAAAATAACCCAGAGCAAGCAGAATACAGGGAATAATAAAGACTAAACATAAATGAGGTAGATAATTAAAAAAAAAAAAGATCAATGAGATCAAATGCTGGCTCTTTGAACCTGTCAATAAAATTGAAAACCTTTAGTTTAAGTGACCAAGGAAAAAACACTCAGTTGCCTAAAATCAGGAATGAAAGAAATTACTAAATTTACAGAAATAAAAATAAGAAAATACTATAATCCTATCAGTAAACTAGATCACTTAGAGGAAATGGACAAATTCCACTTTGGACTCCCTGCTCAGTGCGGAGTCTGCTTTTCCTTCCCCCAACTCCCTCCATCCCTCCCCAACTCATGGTCCTCATCTCTTTCTCAAATTACGTGGTGGATCCTGGACAGGCGGGGCTACTACCTACGTCTAACAGTGGCTGCAGTGCCAGGCTTGCCTCCTCTCACACAAGATCCACCAAGAACAAACTCCTGCCCCTTTGTCCCACCTAAGTTCGTAGACTGACTCTGATTGGCTAATGTCACGAGTCCAGGCCTGGGCCAATCACTGTGGCGAGAATAATGCAACTCACTGATGGTTATTCCTTAATATCTGATTCAGAGGGATGAGGGTGGGAGTGCGGAGACAGGGGGAGATGGGAGTGGGGGTGTGTGGGGTTTGGGGATGTGGGGGTATGAGAGGGTCGGGGGGAGGGGAGGCAGGGCGGGGCTGGGAATGGAAATCAGAAGCCATCTTCTGAAAAAGGAAAAATGTCTGCTCAGTAGCAAATCACAAGTGTCTTCTACACACATTCACATTCTTCCTAGTATTTCCACTGTTGGAAGAGACAAAGCCTTAAAATAAAAGAGCCTCAGATGGCTCTCTGATCATGGAGCTGCCTGCACTTGGCTGTGGATGGCATTGCTTCCTCCACCCACCAACCCACCCAGTGGCCACAGACCATGGTGTGTGCAAAGGGACATGAGGCCTCTTCTCTGACATGAGCAAACACATCACATGTAAACCTCTTCGAGAAAACCAGGGTGTCAATGGAATTGATATGCATGTAATTATCACCATTAGAACATGCAGTAGATATGTACAGGATTATCTACCTCAATACCTAATATGATTGATACCCGTGCGATTGTCTGCCATGAAGACACACCCTTTCCTGCTCCTAATGCAATTACGTTCCTCATATAGATGGAATTGATGCGCACATGATGACTTGCTCCAGATCCATATGTGATTATGCCTGGGCAATTATCTAACACAATGATACGCCAGTGATTGAAACCCATGTGATTATCTCCTAAGATGATACCCATGCAAATGAAAATTGGCAAATCCTGCAAGCTCTAATAATAACCCTCACCACAAGCCAAAACCAATGGCTAAGACTTAAAGAAAGGTTCTTTAAAAATAAAAAGGCACTTAACCATGTCTATCTGTATGTATGTGGTGTGTATGAGTGTCTATGAGGGAGAGAGATTGAGATTCATTTCTTTGTAGTATTTAAAACTTAGAACAGGACTATAAAAATAAAAGAAAATAAATGTCAAGGTCATTTTCAGCTCTAGAATTCTCAGATTCTAGGGTCTAATAATAACTGGGGAATGGTTACTGATTTCACAAAAGTAGCAAAGTATTTATTCCACCACCAGTCTGTGTTTTCATTCACAGACTTTGGTTCCGGTGACTTTTTTTTGCCTTTGGGTGACCTCAAAGGAAACCAAGAGTAGAAAATTACTGATGTAAATAATCACATACAACTGAACGTACAGCCCCGACACATAAATCAGCAAGGCCCCATTTCCAATTCCAGAGCACGTGCCATTGTTACAGACAAGGCGCACTCAGCTGTTCCTCCAGCCTCCACTGCTCCTCTTAAAAAGAAACAGTCTAAGTAATAGCACGTTTGGTCATTTATCTTGCTCTTTTTCCCAATTCACTCTTCTGACTTTTGAGAAAAGCATGTAATATCCCCATAGAATTTGATGATTTTCTTTGTTATTGTAAAAAAATGCTAATCCATGAAGAGAACCTTTCTGGGTAATGTTAATTCAGCTGCCTGTTTTATAAGAGGATTATGTTTTCCAGGATTTAAAAATCCCACTTGTTAGCTACCAAACAGACTTCTACAACAGCTATAAAATCGAATTTAATCCCTACTGGTATTAACAAAATAGCTGAGGTACAATTCATGTCTAACTACACTTAACATCCTACAACCTCCAATAAATATATAACATTTCTTTTGAAGTTATAAAAGGAAGCTGTTCAGTGGATAACCAGTCTCATGGGTCCAATCATGCAATATCTCTAAGGCAGAACAAATGTTGTTTACATACAGTAAGGACTACGGGAAAAATTTATTTAAATGGATTAATCCATGTTTACATGTAGTAATGCTCCCTTTTCCATCATGTAAATTCAAGTTAAAATGGTCTTCATTTCTCTCATTTAAAAATAGTTATGGGGCTTAAAGAATCTGATTAGGTTCAAATAAATTTCAGAATAGAACACTACAACAAAGTTGAGGTAGAGGCTAATATTATATTTCACTTTTCAAAGGGGAGGGCATTATTTGGAGGTTGGGTAAAGGTAAGGGAAGGAAAAGGGCCCCCAAAATGATTCCATGGGCCAGATTCCCTTTTGTCTTTGGCTCTTCATTTCGGTATCATCCTCTCTTCAAAAATGGAGTTGAGGGGCGCCTGCACCCAGGCTCAGTTGGTTAAGCAACTGCCTTCGGCTTAGGTCATGATCTGGAGTTCAGGGATCGAGTACCACATCGGGCTCCCAGTTCCATGGGGAATCTGCTTCTCCCTCTGACCTTCTCCCCTCTCATGCTCTCTCTCACTCTGTCTCTCGAATAAATAAATAAAATCTTTTAAAAAAAAGTCGCTTTAAAAAAATGGAGTTGAGTTGGCATTAAAGGGACTTCTGGGAATGCAAAATTCAACTGTGGTGAGACAGAGACATATTTTTCCTCCCACCCTTCCTCCTCTCCTCCTTCAGACAGGTGACTCCAGAAGCTTATGGTAGGCCAGATGGGAACAAAGATATGCTGGCAAATACTGTTTCAAGATGAAGGAGAAGAAAACAAGGAGGCTGACAAGTAACATATCAAAGACTACTCAGGCACTCGGAAGTTGAACATGAATCTCAGGGCAGTCCAACCTCTTTAAAGATGCAAATTGCAGTCAAACACAGAAAACAGTAGGGTTCTGTTTATCCTTTCACAAAGGGTGCAAACTGCTAATCAGGCTCCATTGCTGGGCTGGCTACTTTGTTTATCAATAAACAGGAAGACAGTTAGACTATAATTTTCCTGCCTAGTACTGGTAGCCAAAAGGAAATGCTGGCAGCTTGGTAGTACTGAGTTCCAGTTGCATCAAAACCCAATTATTATTGTAATAATGTATGGGTGTTTGCAAGTTGCACAGGCGCGCTACACATGTCCACAGAATCACGCGAAACATATTGGCAGAGAACGAACTTGGTGATACACGGACGAAGGGGAGCTGTCAAAATAGGCTGGTCCTCCAAGAGCTCAGCTGTGTAGTGTTGTTTAAAAACACACACACGCTGGAAGAGTTAATACGGCAGATATGGAAATCTCCTACATGTTCATACGGCACAATAAAAATATTTTTTTTACACAAATCAAACAACAAATAGGTTTCAAATGGGAAATTTGGTTGGAATATGCTGTAATTGCCACTAGGAACTGCTACCAGAGTGCTCATATACCTTCCAAAACAAGCATTCAGAGTCATTTTCATGTCAATAGGAACTATCTTCCTGAGATACTACAAAACCCCAAATATCAAGTATAGCACAAGCTCCCACATCTAACATATAACAGAAGACCATTCGTACATGTGTTTAGGCATTCAAATTGTCCAAATCATGACCTCAGGGCTTTGTCTCACTTGTCTGTATAGATGCACCTATAAGAGATTAAGATGCATTCCAAACTTCATCTAACTCCCAAGATGGGACATGACAAATATAAAAAACAAAGAATATATTTTCCATAGCATCGTGTTTCTATTTTTTTTCCTGATTTTAAAAATTGACAGTGCTTTTATTGTTGTTGAAATAACACACGTGTTAATAACAGTTTTTATATGGATCACATGTAACTCATTTATTCATCAAATGTTTGCTCAGTACCTACTATGTACTAAGCACTATGGTAAGCTGTGGGGGATACACTGGCACCCTCTTCACCTAGCTGAGTCTACCAGGAAAGCAGATGTGAAACAAGTCATTACATTAAGGTGTAAGCCAGCCACTCTTTTTCGGTGCACCCAACCAGTCTTCACTGCTGTGTCTGGCTCTCCAAGGTGCCAAATGACAGCACCGTCCTGGCAACTTGAGATAGGGAACCATACCTCACTTCTGCTTGGACAAAACTTGAACAAATGAAAATCTGGTAAGGTCTGTATGGCTCTGATAATAACTCTCATTAGCAAGTGTAGTGACCACAAGTGAAGCTCTAGGGTATAGAGCTTCCCCACTTATTAGCTGTGTGACCTTGGGCAAGTCTGTTAGCCTCTCTGTATTCCACTCTCCTTATCTGTCATTGAGAATAATAGTACCTCTTCCATAGAGTTGCTGTGCACATGAAATGAGTGAATCTGTGTGAAACACATGTAGTGGTGGCACACAGGAATAGTCTAAATGGTCTCTAGTATTGTTTCTACACCACCTTCAGAACCATGGTCAGCTCCAAGGCTCACTCCAATTAGGGCAGAGGCCAGAAAGAACGATTGTAGGGAACTGTCTTTGGCCTGCAAAATGGACCAAACCTCAAAATCCCAGGAGAATGCAGGGAAGGAATTGTGATGATGTCCATACCTGCTCTGACCCTCAGAACTGAAGGGTGATATGTGCAGTGTGTCTCCAGGGGAAATGTGGAAAACCCAGTCACACACACAACAACCAGCCCAGTGGGAGCTCCTGACCAGTGGGAGGTCTTGATCTAGTTCTCCTTCAACTTTTCATATCTTGACTCCAGACTTGGGTATTTCATACCCACTTCAGGCGCTTTTGCTTTGACAGCCTGTTTGGAAGTTCTTCCATTTATTAGCTCTACTTTTCTACTTTCCTTCCCCTATGCATCCAGCCATCCATAGCTCCAAGAGAGAGAAGCTCTTGACACTAGTGCCTTGTACCAGTTGGGCCAAGCCATCAGCCTTCTCCTGCTACAGTGGAATGCAGTTAGATAATGTTTATGAAAACTGAGTAGACCAGCCTCTTGGAGCTCAATCTGACTTCATTCTTCTACCCTGGGAGGCTCCAAGAATTCATGCTTTACTAGAAAAACTTGAGGCATCTTTGCAAAGCCTACTTTTCATCTCAGGCCAGCTCGGTGGCTTATCTTTCTCTCTAGGCTTTTCCTCTTCTGACACATGTCAAAGAAGGAATTTTGGTCTAGTTATCTGGAGCTAATCAATACTTCGTTTTTAAAAGATTTTATTTATTTATTTGATAGAGAGAGACATAGCGAGAGAGGGGACACAAGCAGGGGGAGTGGGAAAGGGAGAAGCAGGCTTCCTGCACAGCAGGAGTTCGATGAGGGGCTCGATCCCAGGACCCTGGGATCATGACTTGAGTCAAACGCTTAATGACTGAGCCACCTAGGCGCCCCCTAATCAATACTTTTCCCAAAAATGTGTTTCTTAAACTAGATTTGGGTGGAAGTTTAGGGCACAACTGTTAACTTTAGCAGGTTAATGTATATGACCACTGAATGACTAGCACAATTGCATCAAACGGGAAAAAGTTGCAAAAACTTATTTGAAACGGATCGCATATCTTTATTAGAAAGGTTTTTCTAATAAAGATATGCCTCTAATAGCCTTTATTAGAAAGGCTATGCCTTTGGTTAGTTCTTGACTTGACATTTGCCTCTGACAAACCACACTTTTCTTTTCTTATTAAAACACCATCTTTCCCAACCTACACAGTAAATATAGAGTAAGAATCAAATGATCATCATCCTGAGAGGCTCTGATGTATTTAAAAGTACATGGCAAGAGTATTATTTCTTAATCACCTCTCCAGATCAAAATGTTAAATAATGCCTTAAAATATACTAATTTATTATTGAAAAAATGGTGGCATTTAATACTTACACATTGTGGCTACAAAAATAGTAAAACTTGAGAAATATACTATTCTTTGGTACCAACTATGTTGTGCTGCAAAATTTCATGCTGTATCCCCTTCATGTTGGTGGTGGCTATATGTACTGAGTTCTTTAGTGATAGAGATTTAGCAAACCAAAGCCTCCTGGGCTTATTTTGTGACAATCACCTGAGGTCCCTTGATAAAAAAAGAGAGAGAGAGAGAGAGAGAGAGAGAGAGAGAGAGAGATCTTAATTGGTAGCTGAATTTGGAATAGGGCAGTTTAATGATTTTCACTATAGATTCCAAGTTATTTCTTACTTCATTTTGGAGGAAATGACTATAGTTTCTACTTTTATAAAGTTTCAGCTCATTTAAGCTGGGTTCCTTTCTTTCAATCTTAATTTTAAGCTGGAGCTCAAAGATCTCTCAAAGGCTTGGGCTTTCCATAGTCAGGTATATCATATTATAGATCATACTGTCTTACTTAATTGGATTCCTGGGAATTGCAGGAAAAGAAATAACCCGCGATTTGAAGCCTTTTCAAATTTCTTTGTAAAGAGATTTTGTTGAGCTCATTAAATGGAAATTGCTGACTATTATGATCCTAATAGAGATATTTGAATCCTTGCATTAAAAAGAACCCTGTTTTGAAGAATAAAACAATGAAGGGAGAAAGGTCAGGGTTTTGGGGGGGAGGTTAAAGCAATTACTCCACAAAAGGGGAAAGGTTATTTAAGGGTATGAATGGATTGATAAAAGACTGAAAACACTTTACTACTTTTATGAAAACCTGGATAGGTTTTTATATCAGAACCTTTAAGGATCAAAAAGACCTTGCAGAGTTCCTAAGCACAGTTCAGCTTTCCATACTGTTCCAAAAAGACTAACAGATACCCCAATTCCTATTGAAGAAATCTCCCTAGCTCTTAAGTCTTTTAATAAAGGCAAGGCCCCTGGGAGAGAAGCCTTCCATCCCAATTTCACACCCCTATTGAAGAGGAGTTAGCTCCCCATGCCCCTGTATACATTTAATCATTCATTGCATGTCGGTTAGCTTTCTCCCTGTAGGGAGAATACACCTCACTACTCTGCTAATTTATTTCAACTGAAGTAACAGCACAGAGGTATTTAAAATTTAGCTAAATGGATTTGTGTGTGCATATGGAAAGTACAAATAGGGGTTTAGTGTCTATGTACTTGTGTGTATGCATAGGCACACACGTGTGCTAACAAAAAGAAGCTAAATGAGACAGCACAAATTAGAATACATGTGTTTAGGCAGAAAAGGATTTTCTATCTGTATGACACTTAAAGGCATTACAGAGGAACTCAAGAGTTAACTGCTTAAAATGATGAGTGTCAGGAAATCACATTCATATTTATCAGTTGATAATAAGCCAATGGCCTTGACTGACATTTGGCCTTCCTCCCTTCCTCCCTCCCTTCCTTCCTTCCTCCCTTCTTTCCGTCCATCCTTCCTTCTTTCAGAAGGGAGTGTGTGTGCATGAGTGGGGAGGAGGGACAGAGGGAGAGAGAGAATTCCAAGCAGGCTCCATGCCCAGCACCGAGCGAGCCCAATTCAGGGCTCAATCCCACGACCCTCAGATCATGATATTTGGTGTTTCGTGATGAGCAACTCATACTCAGAAATGTAATGACTCCAGGATTCTATAGTCTGACAGGTAACAAGGAGTGCTTTCTAACATTGTCTGTGAAGAGTACTTGGAAAGTGGCTCACTGTCGGGGATGCAACTGCACTTCCCTTGCCTTTGCAGTGTTGCCTCCAATTGTGTCTCCTTCACAACCACTAATCTTCCTTTGCCTCACATGTGTACTATATCCAGAGTGAATAGAGGGAGCAGAAGCAAAGAACATGGCCTCATGGAATGATCCTAGGGGGCTTCTGAAGCACTGATGGTGTCTTAAAAGGCAAATGGCTCCCTTTTGCTTTTTGTGAGGGTGGGCAGCTTTGACAAGATGGCCCCCCTGGCAGCCCTAGATCCTCTGCCAAGCAGAGGAAGTGGTAGGGAAGAGAGCTGCTGTTCCAATCCCCACCAACTAGGGGGTCTCCTCAATACTCTGCTGAGGGAAGCTCTGTGACAGTCCTCCTTCTTCTGTTTCCCATAATGAAAAATATCCTTGTAAACAGGTCTTTCTCAGGACCCAGACCACAGCCTAGCTCTCCCTTGATCTAACCATTCTCATGGGGCCCAGGCCCTCACGGGCAGATCTGTCTACTTTCCTCTACCAGTTTCCTATTTCCTTTTTGCCAAGAAAGCAAATACAAAGTAAAAATTTACTGCTTAGCTACTCAAGAAAGATAATGTCTTCTCTGATTTCCTAAGAAAAAAAATAAGTAAGATATTCCACAGATAGTTGTCTCAAGCCCTCCAAGTGTTAAGAAATCTGTGAGGGAAATAGAGAGAAAAAGGTTTTTTTTTTGTTCTGTTTTTTGGTGTTTTTTTTTTTTTTTTTTTTTTTTTTTTTTTTTTTTTTTTTTTTTTTTTTTTTTTTTTTTTTTTTTTTTTTTTTTTGCCTCTAGAGGTTTTTCTTTATTTGTCTACCATTTTAAGATAAAGGTTAAAAAATATAGCAAAATTGGCAAACTCCCTAATATTTAGAACTAAAACCTACCTATGCCAATATATTACCCTATGAGAGTCAAGAATCTAAGGTATGAATCAATACCACTGAGTCCTGGAATTGCAAGGAGACTTGAATTAATGCATCAGACCTTTGGCCAGGAGTATAGTTAAGACAATTGTTCTTTAAGTATTTACCAAGCACTCATACAGTGCTTACAGAAGGGGATACTGAGGCGCAGTAGAGTAGTAGAGAGAAGTAGAGTAATTTGCCCAAGGGCACACTATCAGGACAGGTGTTATCAGAATCCACACACAGGCAGCTTGGCTCCAATGTTGGTGTTCCTGACTATCAAATTACTTTCCTCTATGTGAAAGAGATATTTTAAGGGATATACAATCTATTCTCCTACTAATTTTTTTAAAGATTTTATTTACTTGATACAGAGAAACACAGCTATAGAGGGAACACAAGTAGGAGAAGTGAGAGAGGGAGAAGCAGGCCTCCCACTGAACAGGAAGCCTGATGTGGGACTCTATCCAGGGACTCGATGATCATGACCTGAGCCGAAAGCAGACGCTAAACGACTGAGCAGCTCAGGCGCCCTCTTCTAAATTTTCTAAGCTTTCTTCCTTTAAAAATGATACCACTACTATCAAAAATATTTCTATAGCATTTGAGAGTTTACAAAGTGCTTTTCTATTAGAGCCTCATACCTAGTCCCCATGGTAGGCAGTGCAGGTTTCATTATAACTTATCTCATGGCACACAGAAGGAAACAGAGACTCTATTTTTTTTTTTTTAGATTTTATTTATTTATTTATTTGACAGAGAGAAACACAGCAAGAGAGGGAACACAAGCAGGGGAAGTGAGAGAGGGAAAAGCAGGCTTCCCGCCGAGCAGGGAGCCCAATGCGGGGCTCAATCCCGGGACTCTGGGATCATGACCTGAGCCGAAGGCAGACGCCTAAGGACTGAGCCACCCAGGTGCTCCAGAAACTGAGGGTCTTGAGACTATAGACTCAAGTGTCCTGGCTAGATAGTGTTTTTAATTAAAAAAAAAAATTTTTTTTTTAAAAGAGGGACTTTTTTTTTTTTTTTTAAGATTTTATTTATTTGACAGAGAGAAACACAGCAAGAGAGGGAACACAAGCAGGGGGAGTGAGAGAGGGAGAAGCAGGCTTCCCGCCAAGCATGGAGCCCGATGTGGGACTCAATCCCGGGTCTCCAGGATCATGACCTGAGCCATCCAGGCGCCCCAATTTTTAAAAATTTTTTTAAACGATTTTTATTTATTTATTTATTTGACAGAGAGAGAGAGATCACAAGTAGGCAGAGAGGCAGGGAGAGGGAGAGGAGGAAGCAGGCTCCCTGCTGAGCAGAGAGCCTGATGCAGGCCTCAATCCTAAGACCCTGAGATCATGACCTGAGCTGAAGGCAGAGGCTTTAACCCACTGAGCCACTCAGGCACCCCTGGCTAGATAGTGTTAAAACTGGGAAATTTAAATAGACTTTCTGTTGTCAAGTCCTCTAGCCCTTCTACTGAACTGGGCTCCTGGTACCAAATTAAGGTGCCCACAAATGACATCCCAGATTTTACTACCTTAGGTTCCCATAGAAAAGCCTTCCTTGCATTACAATTCAGAGTTTTCCTTTGGCTTCCGGAAGGGTAAGTGTAAGACCCCTCATGATGATAAACTCCTAACACATCCCACTACTTACAAATCAAATTAGAAAAAAAAAAATGATACTATGTTCATGTAAGTTGCTTTTGTCCTTCAAAAGGACACTCAGGAACTATTATAGAGGATCAGAAGACATAAGCAGACATTTCTCCAAGAAGGTGAAAGAAAATACTGGATGCTTCTGAACATATTTAGAAGAGATTTAGATAATTAGTGAAGAGGTAAGTTTTGACTTAGTGATAACTGAATAAAAAAAAAAAGGTCAGGAAAAAAAAGATAATTATGACCTCCAGGGAAAACAACAGGTTGGCAGGAAAAAAAAAAGGTAATCAGCTTATTACTATATAGTTAGTCTCTAAATAGTTTTTCACACTGAATATTAATTTTATTAAAGTTATATAAAATTTTATTGGATGATTGAGGGATGAGAAAATTCACATATAATAGTGAGATTGGTAGTGGGGTAAATCCCATAGCAAGGAATCAATATCATACCTGAAATTGAAAAAATAATTCAAGAAGTGTATAACTTAGAGATAGGGGAGTTACTGCCACAAGAGTAAGCTAAGAAGAGATAAAAGGCACTGTGTTTGGAGGGAAGAAATGGAAGGATGCTTAGGCGCTGCTTTATCTAATAACTATTTGACTCTATGTTTAAAACTAACGTTAGACTAGTCTTTTTAAGTTTATATTTAAAAAAAAATTTAAAGTATAGGTACTTTACTTTCTTTCTTTTTTTTTTTTTTTTAAAGATTTTGTTTACTTGACAGAGAGAAACACAGCGAGAGAGGGAACACAAGCAGGGCGAGTGAGAGAGGGAGAAGCAGACTTCCCGCTGAGGAGGGAGCCCGATGTGGGACTCGATCCTGGGTCTCCAGGATCATGACCTGAGCCGAAGGCAGTCGCTTAACCAACTGAGCCACCCAGGCGCCTCATAGGTCCTTTACTTTCGATGACAATGAATGACAAACCACATTCTCTAAAGGGCTATCCTAACATAAAATGGATACATTTCAACATAAGTACTTTTTATTGCATTGATGGACTCATAAGAACATAAGGTCCATGTAAGACCACAACAACATAAAATGGAGTTGACTTCTGATTCATGAAGGGTCAGAAAAATAAGAAAGCTCAGACCTAAATACCTATATCAGACCTGGTATCTGGATCCTAACCCTGAGATTATTGCAAAGTTGGAGGGAGAACAAACTGAGACTCCAAATTATAATATCCCTGACTCCCAGCAGAAGCAAACACAAATTCTTGGAGGAAAAGCTTCCCATTCTAGGCCTCTGGGATTCCCAAGAATTAATTCCAATCAATATGGGTTCATACCATAAGTATGAGCCAGTGAACAACACAAATTGATTTAAAAGCAAAAATAACTGAAATTGGTGGTGCCTGGCTGGCTCAGTCGGTAGTGCATCTGACTCTTGATCTCAGGATCATGAGTTCTAGGCCCACACTGAGCATGGAGCCTACTTTAAAAAAAAAGAAAGAAAGAAAAGAAAAAAGAAAAAGAAATAACTGGCCAAGTAGATAGAAAAAAAGTCAAATAGAACTTTTAGATAGGAAAAATACAGCAATTAAAATAAAAAGCTCAGAGGAGGGGCACTTGGGTGGCTCAGCTGGTTAAGCGACTGCCTTCGGCTCAGGTCATGATCCTGGAGATTTGGGATCAAGTCCCGCATCGAACTGCCTGCTCGGCGGGAAGCCTGCTTCTCCGTCTCTCACTTCTCCTGCTTGTGTTCCCTCTCTGGCTGTGTTTCTCTTTGTCAAATAAATAAATAAATCTTAAAAAAAAAAAAAAAAGCTCAGAGGATGGGTGAAACAGATTAAACACAATTGAAGAGAATGAAAAAAGTGTTGGCCAGATATGAAAAACTAACCAGCAGTGTAGCATAGACAAGAAAACAGAAAATGCAAAAGATACTAAGAGACAGGGAGAACAGAATTAAAAACTCCTAAATAGATCTACCTGGCATCTCTAAAGGAAAGACTAGAAAGAATGGAACAGAAGGCATACCTGAATTGCTAATAGTAGAAAATTTTATAGAACTGATAAAAGACATAAATCTACAAGTATAAGAGAAGCACCTTTTACTAAGTAAAGGAAGGAAAAGGAGAAAGAAGAAGGATTAAGCCAACACCTAGTCAATATTTTAAGATTGTGTTTATTTATTTATCTATTTGAGAGAGAGTTGGGGGGACAGAGAGACTCTCAAACAGATTCCACATTCAGTGTGAAGCCTGAGACAGGGCTCAATCTCATGACTCTGAGATCATGACCTGAGCCAAAACCAAGAGCTGGATGCTTAACCAACTGAACAATCAATGTGCCCCAACACTTAGTCAATATTTTAGTGAAACTTCAGTACACCAAAGACAAGAAGATCTTAAAAGCAGCCAAAGAAGAAAAGGCAAGTAACCTTGCCCGTGGACTGACAACAGTGTTCCCAATAGCAATAACAGAAGCCAGAAGACAATGAAGTAATAGCCTCAAAGTTTTTTTTTTTTTTTTAAAGATTTTATTTATTCATTTGACAGAGAGAAACACAGCTTCAGAGGAAACACAAGGAGGAGGAATGAGAGAGGGAGAAGCAGGCTTCCCGCCGAGCAGGGAGCCCAATGTGGGACTTGATCCCGAGACCCTGGGATCATGACTTGAGCCAAAGGCAGAAGACGCTTAATGACTGAGCCACCCAGGTGCCCCAATATCTTCAAAGTTCTGAGAGAAAATAACTGTCAGTTCAAATTTCTCTACCTACCCAAACAACAAAGACATTTTCGAACAAATAAAAACTGAGTTCACCATCAACAAAACTTTGCTATAGGGGAAACTCTGAAGGAGGCACATCAGGAGAAAGAAAGATGACCCCAGAGAGAAGGTCTGAGGTATAAAAGAAGAAATAATGAGCAAATTAAAGAAGTGATAAAATATGTAGGTTAATCTAAATAAATACTGTATATACAAAATAATGGTAGTAATAATACAAAATTTGTGAGATTAAAAAGAGATAACTGAGGCACCTGGGTGGCTCAGTAGGTTAAGCCTCTGCCTTTGGTTCAGGTCATGATCTCAGGGTCCTGGGATTAAGTCCCACATTGGACTTTCTGCTCAGCAGGGAGCCTGCTTCCGCCTCTTTCTCTGCTTGCCGCCCCCTCTTTCTCTGCCTATTTGTGATCTCTCTCTGTGTCAAATAAATAAATAAAATCTTTTTAAAAAAAAAAAAAAAGAGAGATAACTGAAATACCAGGCAAAAATAATACCAATTACAAGGGAGAGGACTGGATCTAAAGTTTTCTAAAACTCTTGTGTTGTCCAGAAAGAAGGTGCATGTTAACTTTAGCTTTGTTAAGTATACCAGTAAAAGTTCAAGAGTAACCAACAAAAGTTAAAATACAGTCATATCTTCTAAACTAAGAGGGGGGAAATATGGACTAAGAAAACAAACCAAAATGTCAAATAATCTTTAAAAAGAAGGAATGATAAGGAAAAAAGAACATAGAAAGATGAGAAAAATAGGGCAAAAAATAATGGTAAATTTAAATCTAAATTTATCACTAATTACATTAAAAGTAAGTGGAGCGGGTGCCTGGGGTGGCTTAGTGGGTTAAAGCCTCTGCCTTAGGCTCAGGTCATGATTTCAGGGTCCTGGGATCGAGGCCCACATTGGGCTCTCTGCTCAACAGGGAGCCTGCTTCCTCCTCTCTCTGCCTGCTTGTGATCTCTCTCTCTGTCAAATAAATAAATAAAATCTTAAAAAAAAAACAGTAAGTGGAGGGATGCTGGCTGCCTCAGTTGGTGAAGTGTAGGACTCTTGATCTTGGGTTATGAGTTCAAGCCCCACACTGGGTGTAGAGATTACTTAAACATAAAAATAAAAATAAAAAGTAAGTGGATTAATGTTCCAGTTAGAAGACGGAGATTGTCCACAAAGACATGAAAATTTTAAAAACAACAGGAGACACATTTGAAACATAAAGATATAAACAAATTGAAAGTAAAAGGCTAAAATAATATACTGGGCAGATACTAACCAAAAGGAAGCTGGTATATTCATACCAGACCATAGAAACTTCAAAGCAAAAACATTTTAATGCATAATAAATGATTCCATATACAAGGAGGATATACTAATTCTGAATTTATAGACACCCAATAACATAGGCTCAAACTACCAGCAGCAAAAATTGATAGAACTATAGGGGGAAATTGGCAAATTATCCACTGGAGGCTAAATTTCAACTCTCAATGACTGATATATCAAGCAGATAAAAATCAGTAAAGATTTGGGTTTTGAATAATATAATTAACAAGTTTGGTCTAATGGAAAAATATACGGAACTCTGGTCTAGTAAACAGAAACTACACATTCTTCTTAAGCACACATGAAACATTTACAAAGATGGCTCATGTAAAGCAAAACTCAACTAATTTCTAAAAATCAGCATTATTCAGATCACATTCTCTAACCATCATTTGACCAAGCTAGAGGTTAGCAATAAAAGAGTAAGAGATCTCTCATATGCTTGAAACTTTAAAAATGCAAAGTCCCTGCTACTCATGTAGTCTGCAGACCACTCCTGGTCCACAAAGGCTGACCATGACCATGACACTAGGAAGTACATATGAAATGGCGGGTGTGGGGTGGGGTGGTATGTGTGTATGAATTTAAAAACATCTATAGTACTTGACATTGTTGTGACACCCAAGCAGCACTTAATTTTTCCAGAAAATTTTTTTCATTTTATATAAGTATCAGTCAACAATAGATTAGAAGTGTTTAAAAAACAAAATAAAGTAACAACAAATAAAAATAACCAAATCAGTTCTTTACCACACAGAGTTTGGGATGCACTCTTTAGTAGCTCCTGGCTTAAGAGATCAAAATGGAAATAAAAAAAAATTAGAACCAGGGCACCTGGGTGACTCAGTCAGTGAAGTGTCTGGTCAGACTTGTGATTTTGGCTCAGGTCATGGTTTCAGAGGTTGTGAGAAGGAGCCACACCCCGCCCTCCTCATCAGTCTCCTCACTCAGCAGAGAGTCCGGTTGCGCTTCTCTCTCTCCCTCCCTCTCTGCCCTTCTCCCAACTCATGCACACATCCACTCGCTCTCTCAAATAAATAAACCTTAAAAAAAATACTCAGAACCAAATGAGAATAAAAAATACATGTTCTTATAGACATATATGCTTAGATTATAATTTTTTACTTTTTGTCTGTCTCATCACCAGCCTTTGAGTTCTCAGTGTTGGGGACCATGCGATCATCTTTGTTTCCCTCCATCTTGCCACAGTGTCTGGTTGAATATTCAATATTTATTTAGATGCTGAGTGTCTAAATTTACATACTTAAGCTTAAATATTAAATACATTCAAATATTTACTAATATATTTACTGAACTAAAATAGCAGCTCTGGAATCCTGTCTCTATTTATTTCACTCCTACTTTCTTGGTCTTACCCAACTATTATGGAGATTCACCAGAAATCTGCACATTACTTGGCTTATTTTTGCTGTGTACCAACAAGTGGTGGCTTACACAGTCCTGTATCTCCTCATGCATTTAACAATGAAAAGAGAAAGATAAGAGGGGAGTGAAGACAGTCTTTTCATCATCCATACTTGGAAAGGTGAGCTGGTAGTGCCATGACGTGAAGAAGCTACTTAAACACAAACTGGATTAGCAGGACAGGATTAGAGCTTGCTGGAAGGTATTATACACTTATAAACTGTTCTGTGGAAATTCCTATTGTTTTCATTACAAGCCCATACTCTAGAGTGTCAATCAAATGAAATAGTGAATGAGTCTACTAATAAAAAAGAAGTAAAATGAGATATAAAATGAAGCAACTTAAGTTTTAATAATGCCAGGGAAGTTGATTAGACAATAATAGTTCAGTTTAGCAAAACTATAATTAGAACATCTTAAACGAAAAAAGAGAACATCTGAAATGAATTTTAATATGGATTTCTTATTAAGGAATAAACTTCCTTAAAATATTCCATCCAGTTCATCAAGAAGACTAATAATTCAATAAGAAATATGATTAAAAGGTGATTTCAACAAAGAAGAAAAGAATATATGTGCAATATGTGAGAAGTTTCAGATGTATCTGGACATTTCAAATGAACTCAAGTCCCCAGCTCTAAACAGATTACAGTCCCAGAACACTCAAAGGATTTGCATAGGTGAGCACAGAGCTCCCATCAGTGATCTTTGAGAAACCATGGAGTAAACAAAGGTGACAAAAGAAAAAAGCCAAGGTACAAACTTGCCAAGAAAGGGGAAAAAGTTTAATTATGGGATTATGCAGACAGGTGAACTTGAGGCTGATTCCTGGCAAAAATTCTAGGATATTCAAATCTTGGCTCTATATTTAATGGCACTGTGACCTTGGACATATCTCAAAACTGCTGTGAGGATTAAATGAAATAATATATAAAAAGCATTTAATATAGCACCTCCTACATAGAAGAATCTTGGTAAATGGTAGCTGTTACTATTTTTTTTATCTCCAGCACTTCAAAATGAAGATGTTAATAACTAGGGACTGATATGGATTCCTCAGGATCAAGTCTCATTTGCTTAACCTCATTTTTCTAGCAAGATGTTATGTGTACGGGAGAATGTGTTTCTAGGCAGGTAAACTGGGATGGTATCTTTATTTTGAAATGGTAGTAGATAAAAATCTCTTGTAATATCCTTAAGAAAAGACTGGATTTTAGGAGCGTTAAGTGAGTGAATAACCATACTCACAGTATTGATTCATGAAACTGACCATGCCTAAGTTTCTGTCTGTAGAAACAGTATAATAGTAGTACCTCACTGGGTCGCTATGCAAATTAAAGCCCTTAGAATAGTGCCTGGCATTTAGTCAGCACTATACAAATACAACATGAACAGAAGCTTCTATTTGCATGCTTGTGCAGTCTTGGCTCCAACCTGCTCAACATTTCCATCAGAAACTTGTTAAATTTTCAAATGATGTGCTGGTCAAATTCTCAAATGCTATAAATGATGAATGATGAAATCAAAATCCAAAAAGACCTTGATAGGTAAGAGCTATGAAATAAAATATATGAGATAAAATTAAGTCCTAGATAGAGATTTTAAAGAAAAATTTTTTTTACAAGCCCAACAATTAATGGAAAGTTTAACTGCATTAACAACTAGAGTGTCCTGATAAATACACTGTCTGGATATAAAGGCAAAGATGGTCGGCACCAGCTGGCCCTTCATGAATTCCTCCTTCCCCTTCCCTTCCTTAGCTTCCTCCTAAGTAGAGGCACTGGGTAGAAGGATGAGCTTGAGAACACAGGTAAACAATAAGGAAATGTGAGGTGAGGACAGACCATATTTCCAGCATTATCTGGGTGGCAGGAAACATCCTCTGTTGGATATGGGAAGATAGCCTCAAGATTTGTGAAGAAATATAATTAGAAGTTTATCAGGGTACCTGATGGCTCACTGTGCTACATGCTAAAATAAATTCCCCTCTAATCATGATTACTACAGGATTTATCTAATCTACTTCCTATAGGAAATCAAGGTACTTCCAGGCATTTTATCAAACTTCTTCCTCAAATAATCCCTGTCCCTTACAAAAGAAGATTTTGTCATCCCACAGGTACAGATAAGACATTGAGGCAAAGAAGTAAAGTGAATTGCCCTGGGTCACAAAGATATGAAATTACTATTTAGTATCTAATCTTAGAGTGCACTACATGAGTTTTGGAAGGGAGCATACTGGAAACACATTCTATCCTTCAAGAAAAGGTCTATTTACCTTAATCTCTGGGAAAAAGAAGATTAATTGTATTTTCCTTGGGGCATGCCAAAGATGTCGAGGAGACGCTTTAGATTCCACATGCTTATTCTAATCCTTTTCCAAATACTTGGAAAGTCTTGATTTGACCATTAGAAGATGCTGGAAGTTAACTTTTTCTTTTTTAATTAAGGCAAATATTTGTTTGCTAGACTCTGCAAGGAAAACAATTAATCAAGAAAGCTGTAGAGTACAGCTATGCTCTTTCAGATCACTTAAGACAAGAAAGTGTCCAGAGATAGGCATAAATCCAGAAGATCAGCTCCCTCTGTCCCCCAGCCCTACAATCTATTCCCAGACAACCTTACTGTCTAGAAACTAGATAAAGGTCCAGTAAAAACATGTTTTTAACTTAAAAAGTGCCATGTGAACATAAATTATTGTTAAAATGGTTTACACCTAATTATTTCACTGAATTACCAAAGAAATTCATCTTCATTATAAAAACCTGGAAAATGAAGTTAAGCAAACCAAAAAAACACCCGGTATGCCCCCACCCAGTAAGAATGTCTTGTATCTGTTAGCAATGAGATATTTTTTAAGGCTCAGTTCTCTGGTCAGGCCATGAGGAAATCAGTCAAAAGTTGCAAACCTAAGGTTCTACGGTAGTTTCCCTTAAACTACGTAGGGAAAATGGTGACTTATTGGTGACTTATTCGTAGAAGTCTGTCTTTTATTTTCTTGGCACTTGTCCCAGAGGAGATAAGGCCATTTCTCTATAATAAAAAGAAATAAATTCCTGGGACACCTGGGAGGCTCAGTCAGCTGAGTGTCTGTCTCTTGGTTTCAGCTTAGGTCTTGATCTCAGGGTCATGAGTTCAAGCCCTGCACTGGGCTCCAGCATAGAGCCTGCATAAAAGAAGAAATAAATTCCTAGTTGCATCTTACTGGTCTAAGAAATTTATACCAGGGCGCCTGGGTGGCTCAGTGGGTTAAAGCTTCTGCCTTCGGCTCAGGTCATGATCTCAGGGTCTTGGGATTGAGGCCTGCATCATCGGGCTCTCTGCTCAGCAGGGAGCCTGCTTCCTCTTCTCTCTTTGCCTGCCTCTCTGCCTACTTGTGATCTCTCTCTCTCTCTCTCAAATAAATAAATAAAATCTTAAAAAAAAGAAATTTATACCACAATTCTCAGATTAACTCATTTACTTAAACTGGTAAATTATATCACCAAAATGGATTGTCTATCTCTTTATTAATATATACACAGTCACATATACTGAAGGTCATGATTTTGAGTATATTCTCGTTGGCTTCTTCCTTTCTCTTGGAGAAAAGAGACACACACATTCAGAACCCAGAGGAAGGCTGGGTCAGGAATATATTAGTAATCAACAAAAGGTGACTATGATAGAGTCTTTTCAACTAGTAAGCAATGCTTCCAAGACAGCACCAAATATCAATGTTTCTTTTTCCCGTCTTAGGAAAAATCATGCCATTACCTTTTTGTTCATAGCCACACCATCCTCGCAGTCGAGCACTGCACAATCTACATTCAGGGAGGGAATCTTCTTTATTTTCTTTTCATCATTTCCAGGTACATAGAGCACTGCCCTCCGGGGAATGTACCTGTGACTGGATGAGGAACTATATCCAAGCCTGGGCACATCAGCTGCCAGAAATGATTTCCTGCAGGAGACATAACTGGGGTTAGTCTAGAATAGAATCTATTTATAAATTTTTTAAAAACCTTTTTTCAATGCAAAATTAAAATAGAAAACACGATAATCTATTTTAATTTCAGCAGATCACAATCACATATAACAACTAGCAAAACAATAATAACAGAAATAACCAAGAAACAAAATGTCATTTTGGCTGAAGTTTAAAAAATATATAGCACTGTTTATTGAGACGACTTTCAGACAAAAGGAGTGCCTACCAAGATTTCATCTTGGAAAAACACTTCCAGTATTAATATATTATCCAGATAGTATCCATGGGCAAAAAGAAAAGAAATGTATATCCAAAAGGTCCTAAATAACTATCTACAATCGTATACAAATAGAAGCAGAAAATAAACAAACTATGTATGCATTAGTCTATGGCCCTCTCCCTGCCAATGAGTGTCAAGCAGGCAAATAAGTGATTCAAGTTCAATTTTATCAAGAGACAGGATAGCTGGCTACTTCATAAGTGAGCAGAAAAAATAATGAATGGGAAAATACTAGTTCTGGAGTGGTGGGCAACTTCATTACTGAAAACTTCAGACCTCTCATTGATAAAAACAATAGTAATTCTGCAGGTTGTTGCAAGGATTCAGTAAAAGAAAAGAAGGCACATGAAGTGCTCAGTGAAAGCCTGACGGATGTGGTAGGGGGCGGACCAGGAGTACAGACCACTGTTATTCTTAATAGAGAAACTGCCAGCAGACCCTGCCTGGGCTGCAGCATGGAGCCTGATTCTGACCCCTGCTCTCTCCTTCCACTCCCTTCTGAACTCAGTTTAGCCTCCTTTGGAAGTAAGAGGAGTTGGTCAGAAGGGTGTTTGGCTCATTACAGCCCTCACCCTAATCTGGTCCTTTTTTTTTTTTTTTTTTTTTTTTTTTTTTTTTTTTAAAGATTTTATTTATTTGACAGAGAGAAACACAGCCAGAGAGGGAACACAAGCAGGGGGAGTGAGAGAGGCAGAAGCAGGCTTCCGGCCGAGCAGGGAGCCCGATGTGGGACTCGATCCGGGGTCTCCGGGATCATGACCTGAGCCGAAGGCAGTCGCTTAACCAACTGAGCCACCCAGGCGCCCCTAATCTGGTCCTTAATACGGTGCTGGGAAAACTATGGTTTAGCCCATAATATATGGTAAAGGAGGGTGAGATGAGGAAAAGCTACATAATTTGTGGGCCCAGAGTAAAATGAAAATATAGACTCTCGTTCAAAATTTATTAGGAATTTTAAGATGGTGACAGAAGAACATCAAACCAAGCACCAGACCCTTCTAAGCACAGAGCCATGTGTGACTATCTAGGTCACATATCTATGAAGCCAGCCCTCCCTATAATAGACAAGCTCTATTTTATGAATTGCCCAGTTAAGTAAAGTTTAAGGTCACAGCAAGTCAGAATACCCTAATGTTTTACTCTACCCTGAATAAACAACATCATCCTTCCCCAAAATATACCAGCTACACTTTTCATGAAAGTCCTTTTTGGAAGTTATCCTATATTAATGTCATCAAATATTTTGCATGGTTGTAACATTGTGCCATGAGCAGTATGCCTCGTGACAACAATTATCAAGAAAAATCTTTCACTCTTTGGTGGCCTACCAATTTTGTGTGTGGTCCCTCATTCATTCTTGGAGCCAACCTTCATACACTACAAAACTTGAATCTGAGTCTTATTTTTCCACAGTGTAACCACTGTACTACAGTAGGTATGATGAGATACTGATGGATTTTAGAAGTGTACGTGTCTTGTGGCACCCGTGTGGCTCAGTTGGTTGGGCATCCGATACTTGGTTTTGGCTCATGTTGTGATCTCAGGGTTGCAAGACTGAGCCCCAAGTTGGGCTCCCTGCTCAGTGGAAGTCTGCTTGGGATCCTCTCCCTCTCCCTCTGCACCTTCTGCATGCCCCCTCTCTCTCTCTGAAATAAATAAAATCTTTAAAGAAGTCTACATGTTTCATAGGACATTTTAATATAAAATATATTATGAAAAGAATATATATTATGGCCTGCTAATTGAAGAATAACTGAAATATCTGTCATCGTTTTGCACGAACTGAAAATACCTGGTTTATCTTTAAAAAGGGAGAAAAAATAATGATATAACGGCAATAATCACATTTTACTTATTCACACTGGAAACCAAAATTTGCAACATATTCATTTCCTTAAAATTGGTAAGAAGGCAATAAAAGGAGATGAAATCTTCTTTTTTTTAAAAAGATTTTATTTATTTATTCAACAGAGAGAAACACAGCAAGAGAGGAAACACAAGCGGGGGAGCAAATGGGAGAAGCAGGCTTCCCGCCGAGCAGGGAGCCCAATGTGGGGCTCGATCCCGGGTCTCCGAGATCATTACCTGAGCCGAAGGCAGTCGCTTAACCAACTGAGCCACCCAGGCACCCCAAGGAGATGAAAACTTATTTACCAGGAAATTCTTGGGGTCAAAATTACTTTTCATAAGAATTTGTTGTAACTGCACATGTGAAACCCAAAAAGAGGACTGAGAATGTCACTAGTGGAAAGACCTTCCTATATTTCTCACTTCACCTGACAGAGTAAATGTCTGGACATCTCTGCTCAACTCATAATTGACTTTCATTTCATGAAAACTGAGATTTCCTGCATGTGAAATAGCTTCCGACCACCATTTTGGATCCAGCCACTGTGGTCTCCAAGCTACACTATTTGAGTATCAAGCCTGAGCTCCCAGACATAGCTCATGTCGTAAATCATACCACCATCATATGCTAAGCACTAGAGCAAATCATTCCTAGCATATTTATATGAAGTGTAATTTTAAGACATATGATCATTTTAAGAAAATGTGCCACTGTTAATGATGTTTCTGGTTTCCTAGACAGTCTTCTACAATCATTAAAACATTTTTTTGCTCATATCTTCCCCTGCTCAAAACATGTCAACAGTTTACTACCTATAGGATTAAGTTCACTCTCTCTCTTTCTCTTTTTTTAGACTCCCTAGGAAACAGATTTTGACCTTCTCTACAACATGCCACAGTCATTGCTTCCAGAGGACCTTTGCTTCTGCTGTGCTTCTGATGGAAAAATTTTCCCTCTCAGTTTATTTGAACATTAAGGATCCTTCAAGTTCAGTTCAAGTTCCACCTGAATCTTGAGTCTTTCTGGACTATTCTTTGAATTCTCTCATCTTTAAATTCTTACAGCATTTATCACTCATAACCAGACTACTATCAAGGACAAAGTTCTGTTAATAAAGCCAAAGAGATCAGGGTGGCTGAATCGTTCTGGAAAGGCAATCAATGATACAAATCAAAAGACTTTAAAAGTTTCCTACCTTCAACCCAGTAAATTCAAGTTATTTGAAAAAATTCCTTTGGGAATTGTTATAGGCTGAATGTTTGTGTCTCCCTAAAATTCGTATGTATTTTATTACATTTTATTACATTCGAAATGTAATCCCCAGTGTATTTGGAGGTAGGGTGTTTGCACGGTGTTGAAGTCTTTAGGGTTTTGCCCTTAGAAAAAAGGCCACAGAGAGCTCCCTGCCCCCTTATGTCATGTGAGGATATGGTGAAAAGGCTGACATCCAAAACCAGGAGGTGAGTTCTCATCAGACACCATATCTGTCAGAGCCTTGATATTGGACTTTCCAGCCTCCAGAACTGTGAGAAATAAATTTCTGTTGTTTACAAGTCACCCCCCCAAAAAAGAAAATAATTAGAAATAAGACTAGATAAGTGTAATATTAAGAAACTGAAAACAGGGCGCCTGGGTGGCTCAGTGGGTTAAAGCCTCTGCCTTCGGCTCAGGTCATGATCCCCGGGGCCTGGGATCAAGGTCCACGTCAGGCTCTCTGCTCAGCAGGGAGCTTGTTTCCTCCGGGAGAGTGAGAGAGGGAAAAGCAGGCCCCCACTGAGCAGGGACCCCCGATGCAGGGCTCCTTCCCAGGAGTCGGGGATCATGACCCGAGTTGAAAGCAGTGCTTAACGACTAAGCCACCCAGGAACCCTCCAAATATCTAATGTTAAGATAATTACTGTTATCTTAAACATAGGATATAACATTATCTATGCAATAACATCTTAACTTTGTAAAAAAGCAAGGGAAAATATATGAAAGAAAATACACCAAAATGTTTAGGGATTCCCCTGAACTATAGAATTTGGGATTAAGATTTTTCTGCTTCTGCACATTTTTTTCCTATTTGCATATTTACTAGAAAAAGCATCACTCTTTTTAAAAAAATTCCTTTTTTAAAAGATTTTATTTATTTATTTGACAGAGAGAAACACAGATAGAGAGGGAACACAAGTAAGGCGAGTGAGAGAGGGAGAAGCAGGCTTCCCGCTGAGCAGGCAGCCCAATGCAGAGCTTGATCCTGGGACTCAGGGACCATGACCTGAGCTGAAGGCAGTCACCCAACCAACTGAGCCATCCAGGCGCCCCAGTTGTTTTTTTTTTTAAAGATTTTATTTATTTATTTATTTGACAGAGAGAAACACAGCGAAAGAGGAAACACAAGCAGGGGAGTAGGAGAGGGAGAAGCAGGCTTCCCTCTGAGCAGGGAGCCCCTGAGGGGTTCAATCCCAGGACCCTGGGATCATGACTTAGCCAAAGGCAGTTAATGACTGAGCTGTCCAGGTGCCGCTAAAATTTAATTTATTTAAATAATCTTTACACCCAACATGGGGCTCGAACTCAGGACCCTGAATCAAAAGGGGTCACATGCTCTTCCAACTGAGCCAGCTAGGAGCTCCTTTAAAAAACTCCTTTTATGGGGCGCCTGAGTGGCTCAGTTGGTTAAGCGACTGCCTTCGGCTCAGGTCATGATCCCGAGACCCGGGATCGAGTCCCACATCGGGCTCCCTGCTTGGCGGGAAGCCTGCTTCTCCCTCTCTCACTCCCCCCTGTTTGTGTTCCCTCTCTGGCTGTGTTTCTCTCTGTCAAATAAATAAAATCTTTAAAAAAACCAACAACAACAACAAAAAACTCCTTTTATAACTGGCTTAAAACAAGTTAATAAAAAGATTTAAGAGGTCTCAAACTGCAGCATAGCATAGTAGAAAGCGTTAAAATGGATTGTATGCAATTTGGGATATCTGGCCATTTTTGACCTACAAAAATGGTAATTTTATACGGTTCAACCCAATACTGTGATTGGTATTTAGAAGACAGGATGAGAAGCAAGCCACCATGTCACTCTGAGTGTTAATTTCCTCTTCAGTGAGAAGCAACATATAGCCACCTCATACAGTGGAGAACTCACCACAAGCAGTAGAGCATCACTGTTACCATGATTATCTGAAACTTGTCACCCATGTGTGATGCTGGTCAGCATAGCCCTGCATCAGAAATCTTGTCACCAGCACCCTCAACTAGATCTTGAACCCTCTGAGCAAAGGAAAGTCTTATGTCTCCTTCATTGCTCAGCACAGGGTCTCACACATAAGAGCCACAGAATTCCTGTTACTTTATCACCTAAAAAAAAAGCCAGCAATCCAAGAATGGGTTATGTAGGACAGATCTGCAACCACACTGGCCTTATTCTTCTTTGGAGGATCAAGTTTTAGTGGGGATTATAAGCAGGAGGTCATTTCTATTCCTTCTCTCCTTTGCTATCCTGGAAAGTTTAATCCGACCCATAGTCTGTGCTTCTTCTCCATGTTTATCCCCCCCTTTCCCTAATCACAGTGTTTACATCCTCATTTATTTAGGACCTCATTAACCTAGACCTAGATGACTATGGAAGCCTTTTATTGATCCTGCTTCCACTATATTCTTTCACTTGTTCGTTTGTTCATTCGTTCACCCATTCAGCAAGCACTGAGTAAGCACCTACTGAGAGACCTACACTGGGTCTCCACTAGCACTCAGGTCCTTTTGTGCAAATAAGATAAAAGGGTCCTCTCACACCTTCCAGCAGGTAGAAGGGCAAAAAGACACCTCCTACTCCTGAGGCAGCATGCTTTGGTGAGTGGAGATGAGCTGAAGCTCAGCCCTGACACGTGCCTCTGTGTAGGTGCCCTTGATCAGGGCATAGCCCACACAACCGTATGTAGCGGCCCTGACCCACATTGTGCAGAGCGCTGTGGGGAGCTGGCACAAAAGAAACAGGACCTGCCCAGAAGGTCCAGGGAAGAACACCCAAAGGATGGCCTGCAAGCAGCTCAGGAAGGCTAAAGGGCGTACATGATGAAGCTCCAGGGAAAAAGTTCAAAGGCAGCAAAACTGTTTGGAATAATGAAAAGAAGAAAGGGGTAGAGGAGGTTCGGGCTTCAGGTTCTGTTATGGACTCTGAGGTCCAGGAGGGGGCTGTCTCTGGGCAGGTGACAGAAGCACATCTCAGCTTCCCCAAGCCTCCCTCCTCCTTGTACTGCTGTTGTATCCTTTCCTTCCTCCATCTCTGGCTGTTTCAAAATCTGTTTCATACTTGAGTTGCGCTCAGCACTGACTACTGCGTATGAATACAACTGCAGTAGGCACAAGAGCTAACATTTTATCTTACACATTTGGGAGTTAGGGCCTCTTGATAGTCAACATGTAAATGTATTCAAACAATATGCAAAACAGGGGCTTAAGAGGAGTTGAAAAAAATCTGGTAGCCTTATGGTGAGTTCTCTCTACAAGGGACCTTCTTTTGGATGTAAGATATCCCCCAGCAGGTCCAGGAGTTCTGCTGGCTGGAAGGGGGCCCTCCTGGCCTTGTTTTGGTTTTCTTCTTTTCCTCCCCAACCTTTCAAACCCCAACCGCCTCAACCCAAATTTTTATTGACCACTTATATAACTAGAGGTACCTCTGATGCCCCAGAGGTTCTCCACCTGGAATTCAATATAACCATCACCTGGGAACCTTTTAAAAATGCTCAGGAGCACCTGGGTGTCTCATCAGTTGAGCATCAGACTCTTGATTTTGGCTCAGGTCATGGTCTCAGGATCCAGCCCTGCATCAGGCTCTGTGCTTAGCCGGGAGTCTGCTCAGTTTCTCTCTTTTCCTCTCCCTCTGCCCTTCCCCCTACTCATGTTCTCTCTCCCTCTCTCTCTCCCTCTCTCAGTTAAATAAATAAAATTTAAAAAGAGGTCAAAACCAAAACCACAATGAGGTATCACCTCACACTAGTCAGAATGGCTAAAATTAACAAGTTGAGAAATAACAACTGTTGGCGAGGATGTGGAAAAGGGGAACCCTCTCACACTGCTGGTGGGAATCCAAGCTGGTATAGGCACTCTGAAAAACAGTATGGAGGGGGCGCCTGGATGGCTCAGTTGGTTAGGCAAGTGCCTTTGGCTCAGGTCATGATCCCGGAGTCCCAGGATCAAGCCCCGCATCGGGCTGCCTGCTCGACGGGAGGCCTGCTTCTCTCTCTCTTGTTCCCCCTGCTTGTGTTCCCTCTCTAGCTGTGTTTCTGTCAAATAAATAAATAAAATCTTAAAAAAAAAAAAAAGAAAGACTAAAGACTAAATTGAAGGGAGTACAGACAGAATCCCAAGTTAACAAACACAAACCACCCAGCCTCTAGTTTCCTGAGACCCACCAGTGCTCCAGCAAATGAACTCATAGAAGAGTGCTCCAAGAAGAGCCCTGTGTATCAGACGCTTTCACAAATACTTGGCCAACTCACTGTTGGCCTATTTAACAAATGTATTTTTATTTAGGTGAAATGTGTTTATACAGCAATTGGAGTTCTTAAAATAGCAATCAGACTTTATTATATCATATTTAATTTTTGTTAGAAAATTTGACAGGCTTTTCAAAGTTGGTGACCTGGGGAAGGGAGGATTTTTTTTTGTTTTAAGATTTATTTGAGAGAGAGAGAGGGAGAGTGAGCGAGTGGGAGGAGGAGCAGAGGGAGAGGAAGAAGAGAGAATCTCAAAGAGATACCCTGCTGAGTGCAGAGCCTGACATGGAGCTCAATCCCATGACCTGAGCTGAAATCAAGAGTTGGACGCTCAGCTGACTGACCCTGGTACAGAGGATTTTATGTCAGTACACATAGGTCAGGGACTGGGGCCTATTGGCTAGATGCTGCTATCAACCCCAGATCTGATTCCAGTTATCACTAAATAACTAGTGATCACTAGGGGATCAGAACCCTGGAAAAAGCACAAAGATAAAGAGAGTTTCTGGGATTCTCAGGAACTGAGGGGCCAGGGTCCCTGAGGAGATGGGGCCAATAGGACCAGATGGAATAGGGAGTGTGGAGGGCTTGGGAAGTGTGGAGAAGCCAGTACAGACCCTTAGATGCTTTCTTTTTCCTGGGAAACACCCCATAGAGGCAAGCCACCTCCCAAGAAGCAAGAGCTACAGGACCTCAGCATTAGAAGAAACTTTGGCTATATTCTGTGAGTAGGAGGCTGAGGCAGGTTCTCCTCTAGGGACTCCTCTTCTCCTCTCTTAAGGGGGCTTTCCCTGGGTCCCCACAACACCAGGCACTGAGGACCAAGGCCTCAGTACTGACTCTGATGAAACAGACAGAAGTAGGTCAACAGAAGCTGGAGTTAGAACTGCCCTGCTCAGCCCAGGGTCAGGTTTGTAGGAGTGAAGGCTGGGAACCTGCAGGACCGTGAAAGGATGCCCCAGCTCCTTCCAGGGCCCCAGCTCCTCCCAGGGCTTGCTCATCAGGACCCTGCTGCTTGGCCGAGTTTTCATGGGAGTCAATAGAGCACAAGCTGCTCCAGCACTTCAGAACATTCCCACTGCTTAAAAACTTCAGCTTCTCAGCCTTACTCTTGACTAATTGTTCCATGGCACAGATGCCAGCTAACATACAAGTCCAAGTTCACCATACTTAGGCAATGTGGATGCTGGCCATGCCCTGTGGGATGCAGACGCTCAGCTGGGCTGGTTCCCCCTGCACTCAAGCTGCTTGCCCAGATTCTACTCCTTCCCTCTGGCCTGGGCAGCTGAGTTGGTGGAATGCCTGATGCTGGGTCCCATCCGAGTTACAACCAATGCAGATAGAGATGCAGCAGCCTGCCAGAGCCCAGAAATGATCCAAATCCAGAGTGTGGGGGAGGGCAGAGTAGGACTGAGGGATTAGGCCTGGGCTGGTCTTTTCACAAGCAACAGAAGCTCTCTGAAAGCCAACACAGGGCAAAACACGGTGATCAAGGGCCAGGGACCCTCACATCTTCTCCTTGAGACTGGTACCTGGCTCTAAGATGCCCTTACCTCACCCATGGATGACCTTGATCAAGCACCACCAGCTGATGGGCTCAAGGACTTCCAAGGACTTCCAAGTGTTTCGCTTGTCACATCCCTACTATCATTTCATAAACACAAATGTTTTGATTCCATAAGTTTGGAATCTAGGGACGCCTAACTGGCTCAGTCATTAAGTGACTGCCATTGGCTCAGGTCATGATCCCAGGATTCTGGGATCCAACCCTGCATCTGGCTCCCTGCTTGGCAGGAAGCCTGCTTCTCCCTCTCCCACTCCCCATGCTTGATGCTTGTGTTCCCTCTCCTGCTCTCTCTCTCTCTCTGTCAAATAAATAAAATCATATATATATTTTTTAATGTGTGGAATCCAATACTTTCTTTGAATCTTCTAAAGACTTTTATTTGTTTATTTGAGACAGAGAAAGAGCACGAGCAGAGGCAGAGAGACTCCCCACTGAACAGGGAACCCAATGCAGGGCTCCATCCCAGGTCCCCGGGATCATGACCCAAGCTGAAGGCAGACACTTAACTGACTGAGCCACCCAGGCATCCCTCTTAGATTCATCCAAATGGCAGTCTAGACTCTTGATTTCAGCTCATGAGTTCAAGGTTGTAAGTCCACATTGGTCCCCTTGTTGGGTGTGGAGCCTGCAGAGCCTGTTTAAGATTCTCTCTCCATCTCTCTACCCCTTCCTCTTCTATTTAAAAAAATAAAAATAAACAAATAAAAATAAATAAGGGCCCCTGGGTGGCTCAGTCACTTAAGTGTTCAACTTGATTTAGCTCAGGTCATGACCTCAGAATCAGGAGATCAAGCCCCACGTTGGGCTCCAGGCTCTGCATGGAGTCTGCTCATCCCTCTCTCTCTGCTCTCTCCCACACTTTCTCTCCTACTCTCCCTCTCATAGATAGATAGATAGATGATAGATAGATAGATAGATAGATAGATAGATAGATAGATAGATATAGAGAAATGACAGTTCACACTTAACCAAGTACAGGTAAGAACTTGATTTAGGGGGCGCCTGGGTGGCTCAGTCAATGGGCATCTGCCTTCGGCTCAGGTCATGGTCCCAGAGTCCTGAGATCAAGCCCTGCGTCGGGCTCCCTGCTCAGCAGGAAGCCTACTTCTCCCTCTCTCACTCCCCCTGTTTGTGTTCTCTCTCTGGCTGTGTTTCTCTCTGTCAAATAAATAAATAAAATCTTAAAAAAAAAAAAAAAGAACTTGATTTAGGACTTTTTTGTTTTGTTTTGTAAATGTCTCCATGACCAGTTGGAGGCCAGTGCCATGTCTGAACTTATGTCCCTGAGATCAAGACCTAAGTCGAGATCAAGAGTTGGTCCCTTAACCAACTGAGCTATCCAGGTGCCCCAATTAGGAATTTTAAAAGTCATTACATCACTTCTTAAATTCAAAATGGAGTTAAAAAGCAATTATTATGAAAATAATAATGACTTGGGTCACATAATTCATTCCAAATCATTTTATTAAATTGAAGTAAATTTACCAAAAGAAAAATTTTAGGGGTACGTGGGTAGCTCAGATGGTTAAGTGTCTGCCTTTGGCTCAGGTCATGAGATTGAGCCCCACATTGGGTTCCCTGCTCAGTGGGGAGGCTGCTTCTACCTCTCCCTCTGCCATTTCCTCTGTTTGTGCTCTCTGGGCTCTATCTCTCTGTCAAATAAATAAATTAAATCTTAAAAAAAGAAAAGAAAAATTTTACCTCTCCCTCTGCCATTTCCTCTGTTTGTGCTCTCTGGCTCTATTTCTCTGTCAAATAAATAAATTAAATCTTAAAAAAAGAAAAGAAAAATTTTAGTGTACTAATCAAACTCAGTATTAATCATATATTCAAGGTACTCAAGCACTTTACTGATGTCTTTATAATAGGACTTCAATAATACTAGGATGGTTAATTTTATGTGTCCACTGAACTGGCCCAGATGTTTGGTCAAACTTATTCTGGGTGTGCCTGTGAAGTTTCTGCACAAGATTAACATCTGAATTGGTAGATTGAGCAAAACAGATTGCTTTCCCTAATATAGCTGAGCCCCATCCAATCAGCTGAAGGTCTGAATAGAAAAAAAAGGCTGAGGGGCACCTGGTGGCTTGATTGGTTAAGCATTCGACTCTTTGATTTCAGCTCAGGTCATGATCTCAGGGTTGGGGGATCGAGCCCCATGTCACTGTGCTAGGCATGGAGCCTGCTAAAGATTCTCTCCCTACTCTTCTGCTCTCTCTGAAAAAAATTTTCTTTAAGTGTTAAAAAAAGAAAAAGAAAGAATAAAAAGGCTGACACTCCCTCAAATAGAAGGGAATTCCTCCTGCCTGACTGCCTTCCAGCTGGGCATGGGTTTCTTTTCCTGCCTTTGGACTCAGACTGAGACATCAGTTCTTCCTGGATCTCAAGCCTGCTGGCCTTGGGACTAGAAATTGACTTTCCTGGGTCTCCCATGTGCTGACTGCAGATCCTAGGATCTGTCAGCCTCCACAACTGCGTGGGAAAATTGCTTATAATACATCTATAATTTATATGCACACACATATACATAGTTATATCCCATTGGTTCTGTTTCCCTAGAGACCCTGAAAATAACTCCTATACATTATCAACTAGATAGTTAACATATATGAGGTTTTAGCCAGGAGTCAACCAGTTGTGCCATCTGCTCTCCTTCACACAGCACTGCCTCATCCTGGCCCAAGACCCCAACACCATCCCAGGTCCTCTCTGCTTCTGTCCCGTCTCCTCCCCACAGCAGAGCCAGGGTGGACCTTTACAAATGTCCATGAGACCATGCTATTCCTCTGCTCCAAACACTTTAACGGCTTTCAGGTGTTCTCACATTAAAACTGAAATACCACACTGACCAACAAGGCCTTGGCTGCCGTGGCCTGTCCATCCCTCTCTGCTACTACCCTCAGTCTCGGAGATCTTCCCCCAGTTCCCTACATGAGCCACATTTTTCCTACCTGCCTCAGAACCTTCCCTCATGCTATGCCCTCTCTGGAAGTTTCTTCTCCTGGATCCCAGCATGTCTAGTTCCCTCTCACTTTCAAATCTAAATGTTACCTACTCAGCAAAGGCTTCCTCAACCTTTTTATACTCAATCAAACTTCTCCTATGACTCTCTATTCCAGATTCCTGTGTTCCTTTCACCAACTTTCCCCTTTTGAAATGAATTAACTATTGTCCGGTTGATTTTTTTTATTGCCTTTCTTTCACAAAACCAACAGAATGTTTCCATTTCAAGTATCCCACACAGGAACATCTTTCCTATTTGGTAGGGGAAGAATAGGCAACCCAATGGTCCTTAAAAGCAAGGCTGAGGACACATGGCACAGTGTGGCCGCTGAGATGCTACAGACATTGGAGCCTTGAAGAGGAAGGCAAAGACAGAGGACAATGAAGACTTTTCCCAGTCTGGTAATGGCAAAGGATGGAGGTGGCCAGAGCAAGTGCCCAAGGACGATGGTGCCAAGGGCATTGGAGCAGGGGGCAGCAGAAGATGGTGTCTTGGCCTGACTCTGGCTGTGTTCTCAGGTGTTTCTCATTGCCTATTCTCCAAGCCCAGTTCTCCAGCCTGCCCACATCCATCTCAGAAATGCCTTTTCTGGGTGCCTGGGTGGCTCAGTGGGTTAAAGCCTCTGCCTTTGGCTCAGGGCATGATCTCAGGGTCCTGGGATCAAGGCCCGCATCGGGCTCTCTGCTCAGCAGGGAGCCGGCTTCCTCCTCTCTCTCTGCCTACTTGTGATCTCTCTCTCTGTCAAATAAATAAATAAATAAAATCTTTAAAAAAAAAAAAAAAAAGAAATTCCTTTTCTGCCCAAGTCGGCCCCAGCTAGTATTGATCATATACAACTCTACACATCCAGTGCACAGGATCCTGGTGAGCAGGTACCTGGTCTGTGTGACTCCTGTCATGTATGCTCAGCACTGTGCCTTGTACGTATAAGGACTCAGGAAATGTAAGCTGAATGCAGGGAAGAACAGCCTCAGGGCTAGCTAGGTGGTGGGCCAAGAGCGTTCAAGGCGAACAGGGCCACATATTTCCATTAGCCTCTGTCCTCATGGGGCTAAACAGGATAGCAGGCGTGGGGCGCTTGGCTGGCCTAGTTGGTGGATCACACAACTCTTAATCTCAGGGTTGTGGGTTCCAGCCCCATACTAATGCAGAGATTACTTAAAAATAAAATCTTAGAGATAAAAAAAAAAAAAAAAAGGATGGCAGGCCATAATCATTGTAATGCTCAGCAAATTTCACCAGACTTTCTCCCCCAGAATTACTAAGTCTACTCCCACCAGCAGTGCAGGAGACTACCTAACCTCCCGCACACCATTTTCACTTTTTACACCATAGTATTGGGACATTCAAGGGGAAGAGTGATGTAGTGAGTGAAAGCTGCATGGAAAGGGGCTGGAGGGGTGTCTGGCAGGCTCAGATAGTGGAGCATGTGACTCTTGATCTCAGGGTTGTGAGTTTCGGCCCCACGTTGAGTGTAGAGATTACCTAAAAAATTAAAATCTTTGGAGTGCCTCAGTGGCTCAGATGGCAGGTCATGATCCCGGAGTCCTGGGATTGAGTCCCATATCAGGCTCCCCTGGCTTTGCAGGAAGCCTGCTTCTCACTCTCCCTCTGCCTGCCACTCCCCGTGCTTGTGCTTTCTCTGTCAAAAAAATAAATAAATAAAATCTTTACAAAAAGAAAAAAAAGAAAAAAATAATAAAACCTTTAAAGAAAAAAGACAAAGGGGCTGGAGATGTGATGCCTTGGGGGAAAGGTTTATAATGGCCTTATTTAAGCAATGATGAAACAATTTATGGATTGTATTAATCCTTCAAGATCAGCATCCCTGCTTGAGCTGACCTATATTCCATCATTTTACACTTCTGCCATGCCCATTTTCTTTTTGTTATGGTAAAATATATAAACATGAGACATTTTTAAGCATACAATTCAGTGGCATGAAGTACAGTCACGTCATTGCACAACTATCACCACCATCCATCTCCAGAACTTTTTGTCTTTCCAAACTGGAACTCCATGTCCATCAGACATTAACTCCCCATTCCCTCCCCCCAGCACCTGGTGACCATCGTTCACCTTTCTGTCTCTATGAGTCTGACTACTCTGGGTAACTCACAGAAGGGGAATTATACAGTATCTGTCTTTTTGTGTCTGCCTTATTTCCTAGAGCATAATGTCCTCAAGGTTCATCCATGCTGTAGCATGCATCAGAATTTCCCTCCTTTTTAAGGCTGAATAGTATTCCATTGTATGGACATACTGCCTTTGTTTATCTATTCATCTGTTGGTGGACATCTGGGTTGTTTCTACTTTGTACTACTGTGAATAAAGTTATTATGAACACTGGTGTGTAAATATCTATTTGAATCTCTGCCTTCAATGATTTGGGGTACATACCCAGAAAGGCGATTGCTAGATCATATGTTAATTCTATATTTAATTTTTTTTTAGGAATTCTCATACTGCTTTCCACTGTGGCTGTCTCATTCTACATTTCCACTCAGATATTATTTTTAAATATTTTATGCTGCACTGAATCCCATAATGACTGAAGGGGTATTTTGGAACCAGAAAAAATTATTGTCTTTTATGTGGCCTTTAGAAATTTCCTTCCAGGGGTGCCTGGGTGGCTCAGTCAATTAAGCATCTGCCTTTAGCTCAGGTCATGATCTCAGGGTCCTGGGACAGAGCCCTTCACTGGGCTCCTTGTTCAGCAGGAAGCCTGGTTCTCTCTCTCCCACTCTCTTGCTTGTGTTCTCTCTCTCTCTCTCTCTCTCTCTGTGCGTCAAATAAAGTAAAAAAAATTTAAAAATATTAAAAAAAAAACAAAAAATAAGATTTTGAAGATTTTGACTCTAAGAGTGTATCAAGGTTAAAAATAAAAATTTCTTAGGGCATCTTGGGGCACCTGGGTGACTCAGTCATTAAGCGTCTGTCTTCTGCTCAGGTCCTGTTCCCAGAGTCCCAGAATCGAGCCCCACATCTGGTTTCCTGCTCAGTGGGAAGCCTATTTCTTGCTCTCTCACTCCCCCTGCTTGTGCTCCCTCTCTGTGTTTTTCTCTGTCAAATAAATAAACACAATCTTAAAAAAAAATTTCTTAGGGCATCTTGCTGGCTCAGCAGAGCATGTGACTCTTGATCTTGGGGTCATGAATTCGAGTCCCAGCTGGGTGTAGAGTTTATTTAAATAATAATAAAATAAAAATTTCTTATGGAGGGCGCCTGGGTGGCTGGGTGGGTTAAAGCCTCTGCCTTCTGCTCAGGTCACGATCTCAGGGTCCTGGGATCCAGGCCCGCATCAGGCTCTCTGCTTGGCAGGGAGCCTGCTTCCTCCTCTCTCTCTCTCTCTGCCTGCCTCTCTCCTTGCTTGTGATCTCTCTCTCTGTGTCAAATAAATAAATAAAAGCTTTTTAAAAAAATTTCTTATGGAAAAATCTGCACAAATCCACAGCTATATGACAGATTTCTGATGGATTCTTCTATTTGGGGCTGGATCTTTAGTTCTCTGGAAGGTTGGACGAGTATATCTAAGCTATATCATTGCCTCTTCTGAGTTCATACACTAGGAAAAACTGAGTTCTGTGTTGCACGGCCCATGGGTCCGACCTTGCATGACAATTCTGATGCTTACAGAAGAATATATGCAATTAGAAAGAGGGTAAGAGCCCATTAACCAATCCTTTCCTACCCCCACAAAGACAGTAAAATTCACCTATGAATTTCAACCATGCTTATGACTTAATAATAGGTATTTATGCCAGCATCTATAATAACTGAGGCCGACTTATGTTCTCACTTTGCTAAGTTCCCAAGTGCCTGGAGAGATTCTCTATTCTGAGGAACTGTTTCAATCACTATGGCAACAGCGCACAGAGAAGGGGGGAGCTTTCCCTGGGCTCAAGAGTAAAAGAACAGCTATTTGCCCTCCCATTGGCAGAACAGAACCATTCGTGAGATTAGCATGTGGTGGAAATACAAATAAGCATGTAGCTCGCTTCAGAAAGTTGAGAAAACATTTTCAGGGCAAACTCTCTCATGAGGCAATGTATCACACCTTCACCAAGTGCTCCATTTTGTACCGAAATGAAGATACAGTTTTTTTCATCCAAAGTAGACACACAAGATAGCAGTTTGTGGTACCCTATGGGTTTGCTTCTAAGCCCTGGGCACAGGATAGGGCAACTCAGGGGCTGTGGAAAAGCCTCTCAGCCATTGTGAGGTGCCATGTACAAGAGGGGGGCTGGTGAGGGAATTACCTCTTAACCTATCCTTGCCACGAAACCCCAGAAAAAGGGGTGGGCACTGGATAAAGGGGAGACTTAGCAGGAGTAAGGGGGAGGAAGAATCCACATTTAGGCCCGGTTTGGGAAAGTTTGTGTCATGCTGTTTCAGAGTAGATCTCTGCCTCCTCAGACCATCAGAATACCAGAAGGCAAAGCAAGTGTGACTCCTCCAATGGAGGACTTTTTTCACGCAGACCAAGAAAGCAAACAACCAACCATGTCAAAATTTAAGATACTCATTACGCTCAGTGAAATAAGACATACACAAAAGGACCAACACTGTATAATTCCACCTATATGAGATATTTAGAGTAGTCATGTTCAGACAGGAAGTAGAATGGTGGTGGAATGGGGATGGGGAGCTCTTATTTAATGGGAAGAGAGTTTCAGTTTGGGAAGATATAAAGTTCTGGAGATGATAGCAATGGTTGCCCAATATTGAGAATGTACTTAATGCCACCGAATGGTCCACTTTAAAATAGTTAAAATGGCGAACTGTTTATGATGTATATTTCACCACAATGAAAAAAAAAACAGTTACCAATCTGTTTCCTTTGTTATAGTCATGCTACCATTTCTTTTTTTTTTTTTTTAAGATTTTATTTATTCGACAGAGAGAAACACAGCCAGAGAGGGAACACAAGCAGAGGGACTGAAAGAAGGAGAAGCACTTCCCGCTTGGCGGGAAGCCAGATGTGGGGCTACATCCCAGGTCTCCAGGATCATGACCTGAGCCAAAAGCAGTTGCTTAACCAACTGAGCCACCCAGGTGCCCCCATGCTACCATTTCATAAACACAAATGTATTGATCAAATTCAGTCCTGATCATGCATCCAATAAATACTGAGACCATAGCAAACTGGTCCTTGCCCAGTATGAGCTATGTGTAGGCAGAGCAAACATGGCCACAAAGCTAGATGTCCAGCACATCCTCACTGTCACATATACGTCTGCCTGGTATGGTTGCAGGACTCTAGTTTTCCAGGTGTGTGCAAGCTTGTGTGGGGTAAGTCCCAGAATCAGAGAAAAATCCCTACAACGGTGTGATCATTGGGTCTCAATGGGTCCCAAGGAAGGGGGCAAGTTTTCCATGAGAACAGAGACTGACGTTTACACTCCATATGGATTAGTTTTTATTAATAATTGTGGTATGGGTACCTTTCAGAGTTGCTTTTTCCGTGGTGGTCAGGCATCTGGTAGCAACCCTGAGGGTTAACTTTGCCATTTCTCTGAATGGAAGATGGGGAAAGAGTTTGACACTGGCTAAGCCCATCCAGCCCAGCAGCGGACAAGAAGAAGGGAGTGGGGAGGCTATTTGAGAGGAGGTGAGGGAGAGGAAGAGAATGAGGAAAGGGAAAGAAAGGAGAAAGAGGGGGGAAAGTTGGCATGGAGAAGAAAAGTGTGAGTGAAGAAGGCAGGCAGAAGTAAGGGCACAGAAGGGGACAGTGGGGGAGGGGAGGGGAGAAGAGAGGAGCTTTGTTTTTCCTCAAAGCTCCTTGTTTTGTGTTGAGGAGGGGATGACAATAGAGCATGTGCCTGTTACTGGGTATTCGCAGTAATCCCACCTTCTTGCTCTACTTTTGGTGAGAGAAGGAGGAGCAGAAGTTTTATCTGAACGGAAAACTGGGGGGATTTTTTTTTCTTGGAGTGACACTGAGGTCAAGAGGGAAAACTGCACTCCTTCACTGAACACGTTTAAGAACACAATGCGATTAGCATCTCTTCTGTTTCTGGACTGCTTCCACCCCGGGCTCCTAGAAACACAAAGAAGTCCAAGGATGTTGATCATTAATAGTTAACTGTTGATGTTGCTGAGGACTTCGCCCAGGAATGACGCTCTCCCTCTGCCCACGGAGATTTGACAGATGAATTAACAAGTGTAATCCCACCATCACAAACTATGAGGGATAGTACCTGTCAAGCACAGAACACAAGAGCTTTTTGGTAAAGTGTAATAAAAACCTTTCAAAGGATATGCCATCCAATTCCTCTTCACCTCTGTAGAGATGATTTGGAATTCTGGATCATGAATCTCTAAGTGTGAGGAATAAAGAGCATACCTGTTCCAATCCTAACCAAAGGTGAACATTCACGTCTGTTTCGATGGCTCATTTTTCACATCCCTGCCTAAGAAGATCTGAGTCTAAAACAAGTTGCAGAAAAGGTAATACTGAGTAGTTAATGTATTAAAACAGCCAGTGGAGAGTACAGGAAATATTACCATAGGTCCACCAGAAAATTTAATAAAAAAGACCATTCACGAAATTTCTCCATTTAGAGATTCCATTTTGTAACTGGGTTATTCTATCTCAAAAAATAATAAATTTGGAGCTGAGATGATTATTTCCCAGCAGAGCCTTAGAGGTAACTGAGCAAATGTGAACTAGAAAGATCAATTTCTCCTTAACTTTTTTTTTAAAGGTCACGAAAGAAGACTGTCAACCTGACAGATGTAACCATGGATTCTTTCACAGAGTTCTTCAAAAGCTCAAAGGCTGCTAAATGTGTCAAATTAATGCATCTCCCCCATGACCGGGTTCTTTGATATGAAAGTAATCATGGATTTTTTTTTCCTCTTCAGAAAATGGCTCTGTAATTTTGAGAAAATAGTTCTCTCCACATCTTAAATTTTTTTTTTGTAACTGTCATGAAAATGATGTGGGTTAATGGAATCTCTGTTTTCTCCCTAGATTCTCTCAAAAATTCCTTTCATGTGTCAATCTCAATGAAAAAAGGCCAGAATGTTACATAGCTTAGAATTTTGATATTTTTGTTAGCTATAGTCCTTTTGATTATCCTGATTTGTAGATTTTGGGAGGATTTAATATTGATCTCTCTCTAGCACTGAATAATTTTTAGAAAAAAACACAGTCTGAGTCTAATTGCCAGACCCATACCACACACACGAAAGCTGTGAATACAAGCTGTGATCACGAATCACGTGTATGTGGCTTTGATTGTGTGGGACCCACAATAAGACTAAGATTGTTTTTTTTCCTTAATTATTCAGAGCTAAGTGCGATAAAAATTAAAACTAAACATATGGATGTGATCATGAAGTCTTTTTCTAACATGGTTGGGTTTTGTTTTTTCTTTAAGTAGGTGGAATGTGCTATAGGCATTAATTCCTTTAAATATCTATTTAAGGCCAGACTTCCTAAAACTTGCACTAATTTTAGGGGAGCTTAGGGTTTTTTGTCTTATTTCAGTGCCACATTTAGCATGTATCAGCATGAAGTATAAGAGATCTTCTTTTCCCTTTATTTTTAGATCCCCTAAAACCTCTCTTATTAGATTTTTAATTTTAATTCCAGTATAGTTAACCAAAAAAACACTCTTAATGATATTTACTTAGTTTTTGGTGGAATGAACAGGTCAAACTCAGACAGAAACACTTTCACTGTAAATACAAGGGAATAAAATTAAAAATTAAGAGGTGAACCCTTTCCACAAGCTGTATGTCCATGATACTCTATGTTTTGGTTTACTTGTGACTTGATTCACAGTTTCCCGGGATAATGACAAGAGAGATGAAATAGGTAATTTAGAGACCAAGATAACCAGACAGTTTTTTTGTTTTTGTCTTTGGAATGCATTAACTAATTTTAAAAGCTAGTTTAATTTTACATTCTATCTAGACTAACACTGATATTTGTCTTCCTTTGGAATGTGCTAATGATATGCTAAGAAGTAGGTGGCTCAGAAGACTGTTGGGTGACAAGGACAGACCACTTGAGATTGAAAAGTTGTTGAAGGTTTTCATGGCACCAAATGGACAATCTCTATGATTCTTCCTCTGGCTCTAGTTACCATAAATGCAAGCAAGGTACAGTGGAACGCTGAGCTACAAGTCAGGAGATAGAAAACACCCATTCTTAGACAGACGAGCCTCAGTTTCCAGCTTCTGATTGACTGGCGCATTTCCCAACGACTCTTGGGTACCCTGATCCCATTCTTCCATCTCATATCTTCTTTCCATTCCCACTTGGGCCACCCAAAGTTCTTGCTGACTATACTTGTATCTGAACTCACATTTCTTTGCTAACTCCAAGCTCCTAGATTCATTTCTATGGGGAATTCACCTGCCATCCATGTCTTGGAATTGGTTCTAACTCAGCTGGTCATTTATACCTTTCCCTTGGTTTGGCTCACTTAGCTTGGGTTATGTTGGAGGACCTAGCAGAAGGCCGACTGCCCATATGGGCCAAGCACCTCCCAGTGAGTTGATGTTTGATTAGATTACCCATGCCAGTAATATGACTTCTAAATACAAGATGATCTATTTTGGTTCAAAAGCCAAATAAGAGAGCAAACTTTGCAGTAGTTTTCCATGGCATACAGCATTTTAAAGAAAGCATTTTAAAGAGGCACAACCTTAGAGCTCAGTGTATCCCATTCCCAGCAAGACCAGTAGACTGCAGTAACAATCCAAAGGCAGGGAAAACGATAGGATATTAAATTACGGAAAACCAACATTTGCATAGTAATTCCCACTAATTAAGAAAGAAAGATATAAGTTGTTTGTTACAAACACCACCAGGTCTTGAGCAAACACCGACAGCTTACCACAGAGCCACACCAAGCATTTGCCTAATCAAAGCCACTTTCTAAAGTGTTTTATTAGTACAGCTGCAGAGCACACATTTTATCACACATGCTAATAATCCCAGTTATGGCGCCTACATTTTAATCATTTGTTCTAGGCTTGTTTCTCAAACAATTAACACTAATGAATGGTCAGAATACCTCGGATCATATATGTCTAATTGCAGTCAAGAGCAGTTCTTGTCTGCATGTACATTTCAATTTACCTCTGGGGATAATGTTTGTTAATTGTATTTCTTTATACGAAAGGAAGAAAAAAGGCAGTTCAGGCAAAAAGGGACTAAGTGTTCTCCTCTCTCCCTTTGTTCCCACAAGAAGCTAAAGTCACTTCAAGAGGCACTTAATCCCATCATCCGCGGTTACAATTGCCTTGCAGCATCAATCAAAAAGAATCCGAAGTAAAATGATGCAGCTATATTGTGTAATTAAAAGCAATTCAGGTAGTTATTGCTTGGGGCCCTCTACGGGTCCAAATACTTAAAATGGCCCCGTAGGGATCCTAAACACTGTAGTGTTTTAAATTTGGTCAGCAACAGTATCTGGAGGAAAGGGTAGAATATGCAAAAAAACAAAACAAAACAAAACAAAAAACCCACAAAAAACAAAAAAACCCAAGAGCCCCCCAAAATAAAACAACAAAAAACAAAAACTAAAAAAACTCCCCCCCAAATCCCACAAAAACAAAGCCCCAAACCAAAAACAAAAAAGCCTAACACCCTGACCTAGCGTGAATTGTAAAGCAAAAGAAGAGGAAGAGCAAAAGTCTGAGGTGAAAAAGTCCCACAATCCCCAGCTACAAAATGAAATAAACAAAGAAGGGCAGGAAGGAGAAAAAAGAAAACAACTGATGTTTTCTTGAATTCAACAGTCTCTGTCCCAATCCAACTTTTGCACTTAAGGAAAAAAAATGCCTACCAATGTTGACTGGGTCTCTTCAACATGGAATAGGTTTGTAGGACCTATAATATGACAGGTAGAGGTTATCTGAAAATCCAAACTTATAAGAAAATATGAAGTAAATTCATGGTATGTCTATTTCCACAGTTACTTATAAAGGCAAGATGTGAGATGTACTTTTTAAAAAAGTTTGGCAGAGCGTTCTACCACAATTAAATTAGTAAGAAAAAATAAGTGCTAAAGATTTTAGGCTTCTTTTTTGGCTTTTTAAGCCAACAAGACTTTAACTTAGTGTTTCTGCTGTGTTCCTTTAACAAAGAGCCATCGCTGACAGAAGGCTGGGAACACGCATAATTCTCTGGTTTTGATTCTTGGCTAAAATATTTTTAAGTAAAAACACAACTCTTCAATAGATGTAAGACTAGATGTTAAAATAACAATGTGTGTTTAAGTTTTACCATCATTTCCCCCTTTATAATAAAACCGGGAAAGAAGGCTTCCTGTTGATTTACGAAAGAATTTCTGGAAAAAATGCTAAGTGCATGCCTGAATGAGCTACTGGATATTAAGGAACTTTTCAGACAAGACACCAGGTTACTCTCAGGATAAAGTACATTATGGGAGCAGATGTGATCACTAGAACAGGGCCTTTCACAGCAGCATCTATAAATTCTTTCTTTTCTTTCTTTTTTTTTTTTTTTTAAAGATTTTATCCATTAGACAGAGAGAAACACAGCTAGAGAGGGAACACAAGCAAGGGGAGTAAGGGGGGGGGGAGAAGCAGACGTCCCACAGAGCGGGGAGCCCAACTCCGGACTCGATCCAGGGACTCCAGGATCATGACCCGAGCCCAAGGTAGACGCTTAATGACTGAGCCACCCAGATGCCCCTATAAATACTTTCTAAGGTACAAGTTAGTGGCAAATGTTAATTGTGGCCTAAAAACTATGTGTGTGCATGTGAGGGTTATGATTTAACTTTCAAATCACAAAATGATTATCGAGTGAGATATTCAATAGTTCATTTAAATACAGAATTACCCTCATTTCCCACACAAATATTCTAGTAACTTGAGTACAAAAGCTTACAAACTGAAAAATGCAGAAGTATCGCCTCAAAGCTTAAGCATATACATGAAGTACTGATTTGCATGGCAGAATGGAACCAATTGTGCTTCCATGAACTAAAAATTTTAAAAATTTGTCATTTAGAGGCCCCTGGGTGGCTCAGTTGGTTAAGCCACTGCCTTCAGCTCAGGTCATGATCCTGGAGTCCTGGGATCGAGTCCCACATCGGGCTACCAGCTCCGCGGGGAATCTGCTTCTCCCCTGACCTTCTCTTCTCTCATGCGCGCTCTCTCTAATAAATAAATAAAATCTTTAAAAAAAATTTTTCATTAAAAAAAATCTGCCTATCTGCTTTCCCAACTATAATAATCACAGCGTTAGGCCTACTATCTACATTCAAATCTTTTTGTGTTGTGAGTTAAATATTTTCTCTAAATGCGGCACCTGGCTGGCTCAGTCAGAGGAACATGTGACTCTTGATTTCGGGGTCATGAGTTTGAGCCCCACACTGGGTGTAGAGATTACTTAAAAATAAAATTTAAAAAAAAAGTATTTTCTGTAAGTTTAAACCTACTGATTATTATTTAGTGCTCAGTTTTCAAGTGCCCTTTCAAAATCATTAATCCTTAGTGGGTGGGAATCAAGGGTCTGAAATTCTCCCCAACTGCCATATTCTTATCACCCTTACCTTCTAGGTAACACACTCCCCATGGGACCGAGACCAGCTAATGGATGACAGAAGTACCCTGCAGCTTACACTTGAACTCCTGTCTCTGTACCTCCACCATCAAACTTCTCAGATAATCTATTTCAAAATAAGGCATAGGTGCTTCTTTGCTGCAACTGTGCTGCTCAAGATAAGCTACCCGAAGGCAGAGTGCTAAATAAAGACTTTATTTTTGATCCACCAAAGTACCCATTTCGTGTCCTACGTTTTTTTCACTAGCTTTTGGATTAAGACAGGCAGGTACTTTCTCTTAGGAAAAGGAAGTACAAACTTGATTAACAGGGGGCATTTTAAGAACACTCAAAACTGAAGTAAGCAAAAGGGAGAAAAACGAATTCACTGATAATGAATTTCAGGCAAAAGTCTGTACTGCGAGCTGTCCCTTATAACGATCTTTAACACAATTCCCACTGACAGGTGTTTCATCAATATCATATGTTTTTTTTCTTCTTCAGTCCCAGGTCTCAGCACTGCTCCCTTGTTCCTGATGCTCCCTTGGAGGTCCCCAGGGATGATGCCCACCGCAACTGGGTCCTTCAGTTCCTACCATTAATCCAGCTGTGTGCATGCTGACTAAATGCTGCCAGGTCAAGCTGGAGAGCAGGACTTGAAAATTCAGTGCTAATTACTGTGATTACAATCTGTGTGTCAAGCAGCCAAAGCCTCTGGGAAGCGTCCACAGGCAACCTGTCTCTGAATCAAAAATCTCCGTTTGAGAGATGAAGAATCTATACACACTGACTTTCCAGCTCGTTAAGGCGTAATGTGGGTGTCAAGTTGTTCATGATACCTTCTCTGGAAGCATATGAAGTAAAGTAAGCCCGCATTTAGAATGTACAAGACAGCGAGGGGAAGTGATCAAAACAGAACCCACACAGCCCCCCAAAACAGCAAACACCAGAGTCCTGCAACATCATGCTCAGATGGCAATTTTCTTAAGATGACTTGAGATCCTCTGAACCCAACCAAGGAGTGACTGGGCACTTACTTAAAAAAAAAACACGCTCATAGGCACCACTGCTCAGCAAAGAGCAGGGGCAAATATGTCACAAGAAACCTCAAACCCCTCAGTATCCATGTGAGTTGCGTATTTATGACCGAGCTCCCAAGGTAGAGACGAGTCAGAAAAAGTGATTTCACAAATATCCCTTAGATGATATGAAAGAATCAAAAAATGCTGATGGGAGGGAATGCTAAGATATCATTTTGTTGTCCTGGGCTCACAAACATTTCTTAAAATAAGTCTGAGTCATTTGGGAATAAGTTGAAGAACAAGGTGTATTTATAGCTTTTTTGAAGGCAGCTAGTTTTGCTTTGGAGTGCATGGCTCATTTTCCTTTCTTCACAGACTATGTGCAGATATGCTTGTTCCTGTCCAAATACAGTTCTTCCCAGAGCATGATCTTTAAAACAGAATTAATCTTTTGAGTCATCATGTAAAATCTTAAAGGAATTTCTATATTTGCTGTGACATTACAATGTTGAGTTTCCAGACACTGCTCCAAAGTTCTGATTTCACATCTAAACCAGCACAGGACCCTTCTGTAGCTGCTGAACACCACGCAGGCTTTCTATGTGCCCACAAGGAAGAGAGGCTTTTCAAGGGACCCACTGGCCAGTGTGGTCCCAGGGCAGCAAGATAAATCTAACCTGTCTTTTTTAGCCTGGCCTGAATTGGCCAACACATGTTGAACATCATGGAGCCTTTATGAAAATATGACTTCAAATATTTTTCCTTTCTCCTCTCATTTCCGTTTTTCAAGTACTCAGTTCACAAAATATGTCTGTAAGTGTGTTTACTGAAAAATGAAACCACTTTAAAAGGCTCAGTTGTGGGCACCTGGGTGGCTCAGTGGGTTAAAGCCTCAGCCTTCGGCTCAGGTCATGATCTCAGGGTCCTGGGATCTAGGCCCGTGTCCGGCTCCCTGCTCGGCGGGGAGCCTGCTTCCTCCTCTCTCTCTGCCTGCTTCTCTGCCTACTTGTGATCTCTCTGTCAAATAAATGAATAA
>PITA01014283.1:0-54157 GCA_004023965.1 Spilogale gracilis
CAGCCTCTCCAACACTTGTTGTTTTCTGTCTTGTTAATTTTGGCCATTCTGACTGGTGTAAGGTGGTATCTTAGAGTGGTTTTGATTTGAATTTCCCTGATAGCTAGTGACGCTGAACATTTTTTCATGTGTCTGTTGGCCGTTTGTATATCTTCTACGGAGAAGTGCCTCTTCATGTCTCTTGCCCATTTTTTGATGTAGAACAGCAATAATTCTTATACAATCTTTATTGCACCATTTTTGAGATATGTAAATCCATACCATTCCCTCAGATTCTCAGTTTAGAGCTCCCACCTAGGAGATTGCTAATTGATTCATACCTTCAAGCTACTGATCAATCAATGTTTAATAAATTTTGAACAGGGATGGAAAATTATTAACCTCTTCAGAATTCCTTTTGCCTACTTAAATAATTATTTAAGAACTTAGTACATCGTTGGAACATTTTTATCATTACCAATATTAAAGTAAAGCAAGTAGTGTGACCTAAATTATGTGCTTTATTAATTTGTGTCTGTTGGTACATCCTCCCCTTTCATATCATTTCTCACCACTTCCAATCTATAGGAGATAATTTAGAAAGAAATTTCATTTGTGACATATGCTTGTCCTTGATAAAGCATGCAAACTAGTTAATGATCATGAATTATCTCTATGAGTTGTTGTTAGGCTAATACTATAGTTCTTTATTTCATATACTGCTCATTAAACTACTCTCTCATTTGAATTTTAAAGCCTGTTTGAAAGTTAAAGGTGGAAAGAGACTAAAAGAAAGTAATTATTAGTGTAATGAGAGTGTAAATGAGAAAAAGTATCATATCTCTCTTTGCCAGGCTTAAATATTCCGGTGTTGTAAAGAATCCGCAGGAGGGCAGTGGCCCACTACTGGTTCAGTGGCAGGGATATCAGCACAGTGGGCACCATGCGCTAATTTGCTCCTAATTAACTAATGTAACTTGAAGACTGAGTTGAGGAGTAAAACTTCAAACACACAACCGTAACTGCTGTGTTCCCTATGCCAGAGGGAGTTGTGGTGACGGAGCTGTGCCCACGTCGGGCCCAGTCACTCACGGGGCTACTGTGCACTAGGAGGGGCAGTGTGAACAGCAGATATGGGCGAGGGGAGGAGCATCTCCATGGACAACCAGAGGCTCCAGTGGGATGTGGGATGCTGGAGAGCACAGAGCAGGGAGACCCCACTCCGGGTGTGGCCTCAGGGAAGGCTCCCCTGAGAAGTCAAGTGGAAACAGACACGCCAGCGGTGGACAGCTGTTGGCTGGGCCAGTGTGCTGTGGGCTGCAGCAGCGAGGAGGCTGTGCGGGATCACAGAGGAGCTGAGGATGGCACACAGGGAGGAAACGGGAGGGGCAGGCTTACCTCTAGTCACCCCGGAGAGGCAGGCGGAGGCTGGGAGAGTAAGACCTAACACAGAGCTAATGACCAAAGTACAACCAAACCAACGTGTAAAGGGATGAATGCTGAGCTCTCTGAGGTCCCTACTCTCTGAGGAGAAGGAGCTCGGAAGAGGAGCTCGGGTAGGACCTACGACCTGCTGAGCTCCCTGAGGTCCCTACTCTCTGAGGAGAAGGAGCTCGGAAGAGGAGCTCGGGTAGGACCTACGACCTGCTGAGCTCCCTGAGGTCCCTACTCTCTGAGGAGAAGGAGCTCGGAAGAGGAGCTCAGGTAGGAGCCACGACCTGCTGAGCTCTCTGAGGTCCCTACATCTCTGGAGGAGAAGGAGCTCGGAAGAGGAGCTCGGGAAGGACCCACGACCTGCTGAGCTCCCTGAGGTCCCTACTCTCTGAGGAGAAGGAGCTCGGAAGAGGAGCTCGGGTAGGACCCATGACCTGCTGAGCTCTCTGAGGTCCCTACTCTCTGAGGAGAAGGAGCTCGGAAGAGGAGCTCGGGTAGGACCCACGACTTGCTGAGCTCTCGAGGTCCCTACTCTCTGAGGAGAAGGAGCTCGGAAGAGGAGCTCGCGTAGGAGCCATGACCTGCTGAGCTCCCTGAGGTCCCTACTCTCTGAGGAGAAGGAGCTCGGAAGAGGAGCTCGGGTAGGACCCACGACCTGCTGAGCTCCCTGAGGTCCCTACTCTCTGAGGAGAAGGAGCTCGGAAGAGAGCTCGGGTAGGACCCACGACCTGGTTTGGCAGATGTCCTCACGGATGGCTTTTAGTAATTTCTAAAAAGCCTTCTCTCTCATTTGAAAATTTTTTGTAAAGCTCCTAGTGTCCCGACGTTTAAACTGTGAAGCGATGGCAATTTGTGATCATGAATTACTAAGTTCATGATCTTACATTTCAGTTCATACCGCAACATCTCGTCAACCAGAGATCGGCCATTATAGAAACATTTGCCTTATTTGTGCCGTTAGTGGAAAGACCTTCCATTAGTTATTATATTCCGAAAGACTGCCAGTTTCCACTGAGCCATTCGCCATTTGCATCTTCTTCTTGTAATCCTGCTGCCCGTTGGCCTTTTAGCCAGAGAAGAACACACTGTCCTTCCATGTGCGCCGTAGGTAGGTGCCAAACCGCCTTGGTTTTGAGTTCCAGACTTCAAAGGACGTCACTGAAATAGAGTTTGATGTGTAACTCTTAAGTTTCTCACTATAACCCTTTTCCAGCGACTTCCCTGGGACTATGTATTCCTGTTGCCCATCCTGCAGCATTTCTGGGCAGCATTTTCACGGGGAGGGTGAAAGGGAAGCCGTCTTCTATGCATGTGAAATGACGTGAAATGGAATAATCCTTCCCTGCTGGTACCCTGATCTGTGTTTTCAGCAAGAAGCTTTGAGTTCTTTCCAATAAAACTTTTGTTTAGTCTTTTCCCCACAATATTTTAATTTTAGAACCTGCAAACAATATTTAGCTAGCTGGTGTTGGGTGCCGGAAGGAGTTGCTGACTTCCTGGATGATGGAGGTCTGGTTTGAGAGTGAATTTTTCAAAAGTTGAATGTGATTCTTTGTTTCATTACATATTTTTTATTTCTGAATGTTTTGCAAGGCTTTTTATAAATGATTAACATCTTTTGTAAAGCCTCTGGAGGACAAAGATACTATATCCATTTAAGTTAAACCAGCACCCAACTCAGTACTTAGTAGACATTTTCTGGATGATGATGATTAGAATAAAAAACTATTAGGGGGAAAAAGAATTAAAAGCATGATTTGTGACCATTTTATGTACTTTTTAATGAACAGAGCAGTTAACTGTGGAAGTTATCTGAAAGAGATTTATTTTCCTTATTTAGTTTGTTTCCAGTTTGAAGTACATACATTACAACGACTGACTACCTAGTCCCTCATGTGGTCCCTATTCTCCCTCTGCTAAGCCTTTATGCTACCCTGATGCTTTTAGCTCTTTTCTCCTTTGGATAAAAAATAAGATAGTGTCTCTGAAATCACCTATCCTCAAAGCACAGTTAAATTTCTGTAATGGTTACTAGCAATGGGGAAAGATGTCACAGATCTCACCAGGGAGAAAGAAAAATTAAGAGGAACCAAAGTTTCAGCTTCTATCTTCCATAAAGTTTAAAAATGTTGGTCTTTCTAAGGAATTCTAGGTAAAGCCAATCTGAGAATGAAAGGTGAGATAAGTTATTTCTTCCAGGTAGAAAAATATTTCAGATGACAACAGGGAGAGTGTGTAAAGTTTTCATGTTGTGTGTAGTGCTCAATCTATCTTCTAGAAAGAGCATACTCCTTCAGGGACCAGGTTAAGCTGTAAAGAGAGGAAAGAGATGAAAGCAAGGTTCTACAGTCTGTCAACAGAATGAGAGAATGCTGGCAGGGAAATGACTTTTCAAATAGACTAGCCGTGGTACTTCCCAGAGTCCTCCATTATGTTTAACTTTATTAAACCCTTAACCCATAGCAATGTACTGAGAGTTAAATAAATCAGTGTATTCCCAGAGGATTGGATATTGAGTGCCTGCAGCCTTCTCTGGCAGTCAGTCCCGTTACAATGAGGCAGGGTCGTAGACATTGTTATCCTTTAGTGAGAAATGAATAGCACAATGACTTCCCTTCCTAGGAGAGCAGGGAGGAAGCAGGGAGGAGTGAATCGCATCTCCAGGAATGTCGTTCCATCAGGAACTGGAGAAGCCCTAGGAGCCAAGTTACTGTCGCTGGTATGACTTAGGGATCTCCATCAACTATGCTTATCTGTGCCATGAGGAAGAAATATTTCGTGAGAGCTGGGCTTTCATGCTCAGGGAATTCATGTTCCTGTTATTTGGGACTGGGAAAGTGGCCAAGATCTCAGTTGTTCCTCTTCAGCATGTCCTCATCAATCTCGACGCTAAGATAAGTGAATCTGTCTAACAGACGAGAAACTCTTGTTGCAAGGGAGCCCTAAGTTATCAATAAAGTTCTGGGGTGCAGAGTTGTTTTCACTCTTAGAAAGCGATATGTGGCTGAAGAATTTTTCCGGGGTGAATATCTAATTGGATTTACACATTGTTTGAGGTGCTTTCTCTGATGTATTCCTATGCGGAAAGATCCTCTCGAGGTGAGAGGTGTTTGAAATCATCTGAGAAGAACACTGAATGTTCCACTGAATGAACCAAAATCTAGAAATCAGAACAAAACAAAATAAAAACAAAAACAAAAAGCCACAGGAAAAGGGGAAGGCTCAGTGATGGTCAAGCATTTTTGTCTCATCTTGCCCTAAAGGTAGATAGACACTTTCTGGGATTCGTATCCTTGCCGTCGCAGCTGCAGCCAACTTTCACTGGGCACCCAGAGAAGTCTTTTTCTGGGTCAAATTTAAATACTGACTTTATGATACATCTTTAAAAAATAAATTAATTATATGTGATTAGGCAAGCAAACTGGCTGGAGAAGTAAAATCAGAGCACAAAAGGGTTAAAATGATCTTTCGGTTTGGACTGCCATGTTATGGAGTTTTCTTAGATAATCAGGAGGTGACATTATTTTGCCTCCATGCGGGCTTCAGTTGAGAGTGAGTTGCCTGCCTTCGTTTCTGGGTTTATTCATGGTTGGAGAGCTAGTCCTATCTAGAAGAGGATTGGCTTTGCTCTCCTCTAGCACCGGCAGGTAGAAAGTCTTTGGTCCATGAAGAGATGACAGTTGGGCTGAATCCCGTAGGAGAATTGTTCTCTTTAAATATGCTTCCTTAGGGCCCATGGGTGGTTTAGTCTATTAAGTGTCTGATTCTTGCTTCCAGCTCAGGTCATGATCTCTGGGTCCTGAGATTAAGCCCTCCATGGGGCTCTTCACTGGGCAGGAAGCCTGCTTAAGATCCACCCCCATCCCCACCCTGGACTCATACTATCTCTGTCTCTCCCAGAAAAATAGATAAATAAATAAGTAAGTAAATAAACAAACAAACAAACTTCCTTAAGATATCAAGATATACTCCTGTTAAGAAGACTTAGCAAGACTTAAGGGTGTCTCAGTGGCTTAAGCATCTGCCTTCCTCTCAGGTCATGATCCCAGGGTCCTGGGATTGAGTCCTTCATCCTGTTCCTTGCTCAGTGAGGAGCCTGCTTCTCCTTCTCATGCTTTGCCTGCTGCTCTCTCTGTTGTACTCTCTCTTTCTGACAAATAAACAAATAATTTAAAAAAAAATCTTTAAAAAAAAAGATGACTTAGCCAGAGAAAATATAAATGGAGTAAGCCATCTTTTTGTTAAGAGGACTATCATTTAATTTGGACTGGGCACACGGTGCTGTGTTGATATTAAGGGGAAGTGTTGGACTTGAAGCAATGGTAGTAAAGGGCTAAATAAGAACTTCAGACTATCTTAATGCAACCAATAGGTCATGTTGCAATATCCCATTTATGACATTATTTCCATGTGATAAGGATTTACTTGGCTTTGTGCTAAGTCTGTGGATGGATTGCTTTGTCTTTCTCGGCAAGAGCAAATGCTGTTTTGTATGTGTCATTGTGTATCATCTTCTCTGGAACCATATTTCCATGTTGTCATATTGTTATCTGCCATGGTCAGATGGTCAGTCAGTGTGTCTCTGGGTTCATCCTCTGAGTAAGATGATGACCCTCCATAGAGTGAGAAGAAGTGAGAGACCTTGAAACACTTCCCCAGTTTGTCCTCCATGAAAACATCAGGTAAGGCACAGTGACCATGTGACTGTTGGAGAGGCTGGCCCGTTAGTCTAACCCACTCAGAACCCTGTGTCTGTGGAAAGAATTCCCATGAACCCTGTTCTCCAATTTATTACAAGAAGCCACATGCTTTCAAACAATTAAGCAGAAATCGATTTTTAATTTAAAAATGCAACAAAAAGTTAACACAAGCTATTTTAGCGATTTCAGGAGCATGAATGGTGAAGTACTGACAAACTAGGGAAATACTACTGCACATAGATTTAAGGAACGTCCTCAGCATCCCTATAGACCCCTCAAAGACCCAACCTATGTTCTTTTTGTGACTGGCCCTTCAAATCTGCATGAGATCTTAAGTAGCTCACTTAGCCTTTTGGTGCCTTGTCTTCTTTCCCAATGATCTTCCCATCCTTTCAATTTAAAGGGAAAATGCAGTTCACTGTACTATGTGGAAGCATATTCTGGGAAGAATGTATTTTAATGGCCTCATTGCTGTGGAATATTCAGATTTGAAACAAGGGAGTACAAGTGAACATCTGTTGAGTGCTTCTCTGTGTATGGGAGAGATATGAGCACTTTATAGACACAGTTTGTTTAATTTGCAGGACAATTCAGTAAGCCATTCATTATTACGCCCAGTTTTCCAGATGGGAGAATTGGCACTCACTGTGTGTCACGGGGCCAGTGGAAACTCACGTCTGGGTGTCCCCAGACTCTGTCCCTCTTTTCTTAGGAGATGGCTACTACCATCTCCCACGTTTGGCCAACCATGCAGTTTTTACCTTACAACTCTAGTCCCTAATCTGAAGGCCACTTAATGTATCTTTACTGTTTCATTTAAAGAGGAGTTTGGCAATTTATTTAAAGAATGCTTAAATTTCAAGAATTTGAGCTTGAAGTCTCTTTCTTTTGGGGATTAAGTTTTGGTTTTTGTTTTGTTTTGTTTTGTTTTTTAACCAAGTCTTTAATTATGTTTCCATGAAAGACAAAAAAGCCATTGGAAAATATATTGTTAGGCCATTTTGAAATTCTCAAGGGCATGTAAGTGTAAATGCACCAAAACATGTGGATTACATTTCCCTCAAGTTGTACTGTTTTCACACATTAACAGAAAAGCAGTTTGAAAAAGGAAAAAAAGAAAAACGTTTTGGATATATATGCAGATTTCAAGCATCAGAAAACCGAAGATGTCAAACTGCCACCCAGACTTCCCCGGATTTGCCATCTTTCCTGGGATCTGACCATGGCCGTATGTGGGTGAATTTCCCCTTGCTCACAAGGGATTGATTTTATTTTAAAGTTAGAGCGCAAGTCCCGTTGAGTAATACCAATTAAACTACAAACAATGTGGTGTCGGCATAAGAAAGTTAAGATGAGGGGCGCCTGGGTGGCTCAGTCCTTAAGCATCTGCCTTCGGTTCAGGTCATGATCCCGGAGTCCTGGGATCAAGCCCCGCATCGGGCTCCCTGCTCGGCAGAAGCCTGCTTCTCCCTCTCTCACTCCCCCTGCTTGTGTTCCCTCTCTGGCTGTGTCTCTCTCTGTCAAATAAATAAATAAAATATCTAAAAAAAAGGAAAGTAGGAAAGTTAAGATGATTTTTTCATTGTTATTCCAGTGAGTGGTTGATACTATACCTAGAGCAAGAATTTAAAGATTAACTATTGACAAATTCTGTAAGGTGCCACTAACATGAAGTAATAGAGCAGGTAAGTTCATAGAGATGGAAAGTGGAAGGGCGGTTTCTAGGAGCCAGTTCAGGGAGGGTTAGGAAGTTCATGTTTAATCAGTACAAAGTCTTGGTCGTGGAAGATGAAAAAGTTCTGGAAATGGATAGTGGTAAAGCTTGGGCAACAGCGTGAACGTCTTTAGTGCCGGAGAACTGTTCAGTACATTTTATGTTGTCGATATTTTGTCACGACAAAGATATGATTACTAAAAAAATGCAGCTAACTTCTAAGGTGTTTTCCCGTGTACAAGTGGTATATTAGTGTGGTGTGCGTATGGGGCATGGAGAATGGAGTGGGTGTAGGCTTAGCCAGCGAGACCTGAGTTCAAAACCTGGCTCTGCAGGTCACAGCTGGAGATAATAGACACTCTTCCTCATCTGTCTCACCGACCTGTCTCATCTGTAATACAAAATCAAACCTGTGACTTCCAATCATTAAATATTAGCCAAGGCTCCGCACATAGGAGTGAGTGGAAGCACACTGTAGATCATTAGTAAACCCCTGGCAGTGTCTGCAGTAGCGTGAGTCTCGGGAGAACTAAAACCAGCCACATTACTAGTTATCTATCAAACATCAACAGTGGAAACAATCATGGCTATTTCTCTAGGACAGCGCTAGGATAACACGAGCCATTTTTCTGCTTAACGAACATTTACCTAGTATCTCCTCTGTGCCCAGCGCAGGCTGGCAAGGAGCTCAGTGTTAATGGGGCGTTCGACGGTGACTGGTCAAATGACACGTAGTGGGGGCAGGGAAGCTCGGGTCTGTCGCTATTGCCAGGTGTGTGACTTAGGTCAAAAACAGCCTCTCTATTCGTCTTCCAACTAGGAGCTCTCGGATGAGGGTGTCGTGCATAGAGTCGGCGGGGACTCCGCGTCGTGAAAGCATCCTCCCCCAACAGCATTGCTCTCCGACAGAAAGTGCAGGTGAAAATAATAAGTCAGGGATTACAGATGAGGCAGTGACAGTTTGTTGAGGGGAAATCAGAAATGCCATGCAGCATTTCCAAAATAGACTCTGTGGACCCATGGTTACTTGAAGTCCTAATGATCGTCCCATCAAGAAACGACTCTTGTCAAACAACTTTGGAAAATCTATGTTAAGCAAAAGTCAATGAATGTCCTTTATGTCGACGTTTCTCAGAACTGTGAACATTCTAAGCTGTGATTGGCGTCTCTTAGGGGGAGATACTAAATGCCGTGCTTCCTTACGCTTTTGAATAGGGGGAACCCTTTCCCCTCCAAAGCTCCTGCTTAGATCCCATGGAAAAGCATTTTGTGGGTCATCCCTGGAGGGTCCCCTGGAGCTGCATGTGACAGGTTTTAATGCTTCTTGACTGGAGAAATTGGCTAGTTTACACTAACAAAGGGAGGGAAAGCCAGATAAGAAAACTGACCATCTTCCGAGGGCTAGAATCTTCTCTTATTTCTTAGCTCAAGGGACCAAGGGTCCTGAGGCATATTGGAAGTTTTTTTTTTCTTGGTGTTGTTTTTTGTTTTTTTTTTCCCCTCCTTTTGTGAGGGTTGAACACCCAGAAACACTGGGCAGGAGAGGGTCAGCCAGGAACAGAGCCAGGGGGTGTGAGGGTGGCCAGGAGGGTGTAGCGTCTGAGGGGGGACCTTCTCTCCACGCTGGCTCGGCCCCCAGCAGCGAGAGCCACACTCAGCAATGAAGGCAGTGGGAAGGCAGCACCGGAGTGCAGCTCAGGAGTAGCTCACACGGTGATGCTCTTGCACTAGGAGCAGAAACTATCCTGGGATTGAGAGAAATCACTTAAGGAGAAACACTTTCTCTTCACTGCTCCTCAGTAAAGCTGCATTAGGAGAATTCTGCACAATTGTTCATACGCCAGCTTGGAAAATGGAGTTGATTAAGTGGAAGGAAAATGTTTAAATGTGACAACGATGATGAGGTGATTAAGGGGTAGAATTGGAATGACAAGATGTGGGGAACTGAAGATGTACGAGTGAGTAGCGATGACAGTGGGGCATACGATAGCTACCTATACAGACCCAATTAATTGTCTAATGTGGCAAATGAGAAGAAACAGGCTTTGAGCACAAAAGGGAAGCTTGAGTTGAAGTCTGTTAGGGAAACATATTTACCAGGACCGGTGATCTGCCTGCCATCACCCGGGAAGTCGGTGGAGTCATCTGGAAGGAGGTTCGGGATGATGCTTTTCTTTTTTTAGAATATCCTGGTGCCAACAAAGTTTCTTTCTTCAAAATGAGTGCATATATTTTCATGTTCTGTAGGAGCAGAAATGGAAGGATAGAGGAAAATATTTAATTGGCAACTGGGTTTTACGGGCCGGTAGCATCACGTGGGGTCTCTCCTGGCCTCTAGGCATGTTTTCCCACGCTCTGTCTCTCTGTCTCTTTCTCTCTTTGTCAAATAAATAAATAAATCTTAAAAGAACAAAACAAAATGCAAACTAGCCAACAGTGAGTATGATTATGCACGAGGTGCCTTCCGCAGATAATCTCTGTATGGACACCCTGATGGAGACCTTCGTGTCTTCATTTGACGGAAGAGCAAACCGAGCCTCCGACGCATTAAATAACCTGACCAACGTCACACGGGCAGTAAGTTAGAGAACCAGAATATGCCTTCCATTCTGAGTTCCTAAAAAAAATAAATAAATAAATAAAAATCCCTGTCCTTTGATTGCGGTGTCATGCTGCTTCCTGAGGCGTTTTTTGATCACCACAACGGTACGCTCTAGACCAGTGGTTTAGCGTATGTGAAGGCCTCGTGAGAGCAAGATGGGCTGGTCACGTCTGAGAGCGTGCGGTCCGGAAGCGTGTGGCGCACACTCGGTGCAGGTAATGCGGCGGCATGGCGGGCCCAGGGCTTGCACGGGGCTGCAGGAGGGGACGGCTGGCTCCAGCTCTCCCCCGGCAATCAGAGCTGGTGTGTGGAACTCTGTCAGATCTCGAAAACAGCATCCAGATTTGATTATGACTTCTCTTTGTGGTCTTTGAAGATTTTTGTTATTTCTTCTCTTGCCTCATGGAGTCCAGATCTATTTTCACATAAACAGAAATGATTCCTCCTTTCTGAGCATTTCATTGTTGGTGGCATTGTGGAATGTCCCAGGAAGGGGGAAACGGGCCCAATTATAAAGGAGAAATTCCTCTTTGGCTTGCATGTTTATATGAAAATGCCAAAGCCCCCAGCTGTTACAATAGCAAGATTCGGCAAAGCCTTCTTTTCCACTGCTCTACGGTATACACACAGCGGGGACAGATCATTCCAGCAGACTCCAGGAGATGACGGAAAAAAGGCTCCCCCCAAAGTATCATCCTGCATTTCTGAGTTTTACAGGAAACTTAGGAAGTCTGCACTTTGATGTACTTTTTATTTTAGTAGGAAGTTCCCAAATTATAAGCATAGAGATGACAACTCATATTCTAACCATTCTCTCAAATACCTTACCTCAGCTTACCACTGAGGAGGGAGTGTTCATTCAAAAGAGGGATATACATTCAAAAACACGATTTCACATTCCTAGTTATAGGACATTTGAGACCAACAGCCGCTCTGGGTGACCGTCCCCTCATTCACCTCCTTTCACCATCAGGACTGACTGCTTCCGTCTTTTCATCCATGAAGCACATTTCAAATCTCAAGGATTCGGTTCCATAGCAGGACCCTAGCAGAGCTGATATAGATCAGCTTGTTTGGCTACCTTTATAATGCTTTCTTCTTTTCTGTAAAAAAAAAGATACCCCACATAAATAGTATATTGTACTGATGGAAAAACCAGATCTGACAGGAAGGTTGAAGAAAAGAAGCTATAAACAATTCTTCTGGAATCATTCAAGATAACAGGGTGGAGTAGACTCTAGAAACAAAACAATATAATCCTAAAGATTACTTTTTTTTAAATGAAGCTTCATTGGAACTGTTTTATCCTATTAAACTTGGCCTAGGCATCTTCCCTGTCAACACTCCCCATAAAGGTAACCCCAGTCGTGTGTCCTGCCTCTGCCACCTAGTGTCTGAGGGGAACTGTCCACTTCCGGGACGGTAGCGGGATTGCGGCTGGGACCTGGCCCCTCCACAGCCTGCGCCATGCTCTTTCTTTCCCAGGAGAGAACTTCTCCCTGGTCGTGCTGGGTGCTCCTCTCTCTCCTCCTGCCACTTCAAGGGGTCCTTTGTGTGCAAGGCAGCTCACGTTGTCATCAGAATGGTGTTCTCAGCTCCTTTGTCCCAGTGCAGTCATGGGGTCCCTCAGGCCTCAGGAAGCAAAAGTGACAGCTTCCTCCAGCGTGGCATTTTAGGCTCAGCAGTTCATTTGCAGTGAATTACAGATTTTTTTTCGCTGGTTTATTTTTCTGCATCTTAAATTGTGGAAACTTCCAGTAAGACAAGGAAGGAAAAAAAAGGAGCTGTCACTTAAACACATTTGGTCTTCAATCAAATTAAAACTATAGGAATTCCAAACCAGAGGTTGCCATTCCAAGAAATATCAAGATATTTTCTGTGGAAATAGATTATTTTCCTTAAAAAACAAAACAAACATAAACAAACTATGCTGGAAGCGGCTTCTTGGGCTCTTGCATTCAGTCATCCCCTGATGCCCTGCCTGGGATCCACAGAGCCCGATACGAATGTCGTGTTAGTGGCATGTTGTTTTTTAAAAAAGCAAACAAAAATTATGTACTTCCCTTGAAATAGAAAGTAACTAAACCTTCTTCCAGACCTTCATGTCATCTCTTTGAGTATTTGGGCCAAAAGAAAAATCAGAGAATCAGAGGTTTCCAAACCAGTACAAAAAGCAAATGGGATCCCTCTTGATCATTTGTATCCTTTGCCTTTATTTTAAAAAGCATTGGAAGATCATGACCAAGAAAACCAAAGGAAGACAAACCAGGCTGGGGTGGGGGAGAAGGGAGTTTATCAATGAAAAAAAAATGGAGGGAATACTAATGTTTGAACAGTTTTGAAATGGACTAAGTCTTCCTCTCTAGTCAACCAGCACACCTTCTCTGAGATGCATGAAGTCCTCCAACAAGATGGTGGCTTCTTCTGTGTTTCTTAAATGTCATATCAGCCCCCTATGTCTTTAGGAACAGATACTATTTTCTTGGGAATGCTCTTCTTTACCTTTCTTCACTATACAAAGAGAAATGTCAACATGTAACCCATCATGTGAGATGAGAAAAAGAAAATGTTTATTTCAGCTCTTTTCCATTTAAATGCAGCAGAATTCTGTTATAATGTAACTTTTTGTTCTTGAATTCCCACTTGATTAGGTTGAAACATGACCTCCAGAAAATTATAGGAAGAAGCAACACATATCATCTGTACACAGTTCCCAGTGTCAATTCTAGTGTTACAAGAAAATTCAACTTTATATTTTTACATATGAGTATTGTACTTGTTTCTTTCTCCCCCAAATCCAAATTCCTACAAATCCCAGTGGCAATTTATTTTTCTTTTCTAATAAAAAATATAAATCTTCATATGTTAGTGTTAATTAAGTCTTTGAGTTAATTTTTCCCTGCAATACTCTATGAGGGTAGATATAGAACACATCTGGGTAATTTGAAAATCAATTAGTTTTAGACTTGACCAGATACATGTACATTTAATATAAGCAGCCCAATCCTAGCCTTCTGGCCTCATATGCACCTTGATGTGTTTATATGTTTGCGTGACATATTTTCAAATGTCCTGCCAAATATTGTATTATATAAATGTCAGTTATTGCTATTCCTGTGTATGTGCCATGGGAAATTTTATGACATAAGATGGAGGTGATGGATTATAGGTAGTAGGGTTGGCATTAAAACTGGAGTCCATACATAATGCAATCTTGTTCTAATGATGATGATCATACAACAGCAATATTTCTACATCTAACATAAGAGATGTTTTGGGCGCCTGGGTGGCTCAGTTGGTTGGGCGACTGCCTTCGGCTCAGGTCATGATCACGGAGACCCGGGATCGAGCCCCACATTGGGCTCCCTGCTCGGCGGGAAGCCTGCTTCTCCCTCTTTCACTACCCCTGCTTGTGTTCCCTCTCTCGCTGTGTTTCTCTCGGTCAAATAAATAAAATCTTAAAAAAAAAAAGAGAGAGATGTTTAGACATATATTTTCTGACCTATTTACTTATTAGGTGCTTTTGAAAATGTTCCAGTGACTTAAAACCATTAAATCTGTATTTAAAAAAAAAAAAAAAAGATAAAAGATTACCTAAACCACAAGGCTAAAACCAAATAGACTAGTAGGAATTAACCTCCTAATTTTTTTCTTCTTAGTAACATAGGTGGTCTCTTCATAGACTTTTATAATATTAATTTCTGTACTTGGAAAAAGCCCTCCTCTTATACTTCCACACACAAAGAGTATGCTTTAGAATAGAAATCATGTGATATAAAAGGAAACTGGATGGTGTTTCGGAGACTTAGCGCTCCAAAAATTATCTTAATGCAGTATTTTTCAAAATATCGTTAGCCTAAAGGATCACTCGTGGGATTCCTTGGGTGTTATAATCCTGGGAGTGGCAGAGTTGTTCTCCTAGCAGGAAGGAGTAGCCTAGTTAGGTGAAAACTCAAAACTGGAAAGATATGCTGGGTCAGAGGGATGGCAGGGGACAACTTGCTTACTGGCCTTGGAGAGAATGGCAACTCATTGGGTGGGGCTTGATAACTGGTAAACATGGTGCCATATTTACCAAGAGATGGCAAGGTGCCCTGACTGGCAGGGATAAAGCACACACTGAGGCTGCAGACTCAAGGAACATCACAGAAACCTGAGCAGTGGCCCTCAGGTAAATCCTTCTGCTTAGCAAGTTTTGGTATTTAGGGGAACTCAACTCGTGACATAATAGAGAAAAAGGCAAGAGCAAGATGGTGTCATTGATTTTTCCATATCCTGGAAGGACAAGGTGGCCAGGATGGTTTTAAGGGCAGAACTGAGTCTCAGGAAGAAGGCAGAACCTACTTCTCAAAACTTGACTGCAAGGCAGGCGTTGGTTTGGGGGCAAGGTAGAGCGCATGACTGGGCGTGAGGCTACAGTGAGCGCTGGACCAAGCCCGCGTTTCCTGAGCCCAGTCCTGTGCGGGAGGCCCAGGGCCTCCACAGAACAGAGGAAGGAATATCAAGGGGGCAGAGAGCCAAGCCGAATATTGCCCACAGAGTGTTTTTCAACTCAACTTTGGGCGTTTTCCTCTCTGTTCAGCAGATGAGAGTGCAGAGGCAAGTGGCTTCAAGCTGCTTAACACCCTATTTCTCAGAATCTTGCACAGCTGCTCCTGGAGGGATGGTGGCAGTCGGTCTGTAGGAATCGAGGCTGTTCCCCTGACCAGGCTGCCCTTCAGGAATTTTCTAGGGTGCCTGATGGCCCCACAGACTCTTGATCTCTGTGAACACCATCAGGATTTTTCAACTACTCTGGGACACTTTTGGGAATTACTTTTTGACCAACAGGAATCTGTTTGGCTTATTGGGACAGCTAGATGACATCAAATGACATGTTTTAAAGACCTCACAGAGCCACCCACCCATCTATCACCATTTCTAAGAAGAAGGTATGTTCAACATGATCAACGCCACAGATGGTGCTTTTCAAAAGAGTATTGGCTCTGAAGACCATGCTGGATTTACTTTCAAATAATGTATTTACCATATTGCAATCCAGATGCCTTCATGTTGTGGTTGATGCTGCTGGTGACACTTGGATAGTACATCTAATATGTGCATGCCTTCTTTTTATTTTTTATTTTTTTTTAAGATTTTATTTATTTGACAGAGAGAAACACAGCCAGAGAGGGAACACAAGCAGGGGGAGTGAGAGAGGGAGAAGCAGGCCTCCCGCCGAGCAGGGAGCACGATGTGGGACTCGATCCCGGGTCTCCGGGATCATGACCTGAGCCGAAGGCAAATGCTTAATGACTGAGCCACCCAGGTGTGCCTGTATGCCTTTTTTTTTTTTAATGTAAACACCCAATCAGGCATCCCAACAAACATCAGTACCCTGCTCTGTCAGGCTGCCGTGCAGTCTATCTTGATGGGGAAGACAGGTGTGACGAGTTGCTCTTCAAGGAGAGAGCAGTCATCACAGTGTGGATCTTGAAATCATGTCCTGCATGCTTATGAGAAGTCTCAGATACGGTGGTTACTTACAGAGGGATATGCCTCCGTAGGACCACGTTAAGAACAACAGATGTTATAGGGAAGGCAACTGGGCTCAAAATAAGGACAAATTTTCTTACACATGGAGCAATAAAGAAAAAGACAGGGGTGGGTACAGTTGATCTTCCTGCCAAGATGGCAAGCCTCATGAGAGTTCAGTGGAAGTAGACAGTGGGTGTGTGCTTAGCAGGAATGTTATGTTTATGTGTAGAGTAGGGAATTGGCCTATGTGGCTTTTAAAGTGAATGACTGAGTGAGAATCAGAATTCTAATTTGCCATTTTATAATCTGGAATTCTTCCCTGATTCCTTGCCATGATAGGCTGAAAATAGTCCCAAGAACACATGAATGTTACCTTCTATGGCAGGAGGGACTTGGCATTTCTGATTTAGTTCAAGATTTCGGGTTAGGGAGATGCCCCCGCTCTTAGAAGCATGTAATCCAATAATGAAGAGAGACTATTCTGAAAGTAGTAATGTGTTGCCTTAGCTACAACGGAGGGGCATGGAGAGAATGAATGAATGACCATAGGGACTGAGGAGAATATTTCTCCAGAATATTCTAAGGAATACCTGTTCAGATTTTCCTACTACCCTCTACCTCAAGAATGGTTTAGAGGATAATTAATGAGAATGACATTTTTCACCCTGCTCCTTAAACCAACGGTGACCGCAGCTTCCAGGGTGGTTGGGACTGTCTCCATCTGTGCCTGTTGCCTGTGTGGTTATTCAGCCTGCCTCTCTCACATCCCAGGCCAGCCAGCTGAGATCCTGCTCCTCCAACCCCAGTAGAGAAGGTGTGTGCTCTCCCACCCTTCTTTATTATTCTTTGCCTTCCACACCCAAGCATGGAAGAGCAGGAAAGGATGGCAATTCATTCTCCTGGAAAGCTCAGCTTCTGGCTCTGGTTCCCATATTCCTGTTGCCACCTGCTGAATATCAGCCTATATTCAACGCTTGCAGCTTGTGTCAAGTTCCTTTGGGTTATGGACCAAAGCCTTTCTTCTTTGAGGAGAATGTGCTTCTGGTTTAAAGAGGAAAAAGAAGAAGAAGAAGAAGAAGGAGAAGGAGAAGAAGGAGAAAAAGAAAGAACGAAAGAGAGAAAGAGAGACAAGAAAGAAAGAAAGAAAGAAAGAAAGAAAGAAAGAAAGAAAGAAAGAAAGAAGGAAAGAGAAAGAAAGAAAGGAGGAAGGAAGAAAGAAGAAGAAAAAGGCAGATTTCCATGTTTGAGCTCCAAAGCATTTCTCTAGGTTATGGTAAGATCATTCAGTGGTGGGTATACACTCTTTCTCAAGTTGAATGATTGGATCTACTGCCAGTAATTTGGCGTTTGGTATTTATAGATGTTTTCTTCTGAGCGAATGAGTTGTTCCGTAAAGGTGACTGTGGTCTATGAATTGATCAATTGATTAGTAGGTAGGTGGTAGGAGGGTCACCAGAGCTTACCCTTTAAGTGCTAATCCCTTAGAAATATTTTTCTTACTTGATGGAACTTTATAAAATGACTTAAATACCTATCTGGCTATTTTAATTTATGTGGATGGAAGAAAATGAAATATTTTCTGTTTTCATAATTAGAAATGTTCATTATTGTTTCTTCTGTATAATAAGTGATGTGCTCATTGACTGTGGAGGCATACAGCATTGTCCTTTTTTAATAATTTAATAATTTTTGAATAAGTATCATTATTTATGTCATATTGTTGTAGGTTTATTGCCTCTGTTAGTCCCTTTGTCTCCCTCATGATTTGTTTCTTCTCAACTTCTGTGTAGGCTCGAAAAAAGCAGTATCAGTGTAGTGAGCAGAATTGTTAATGAAATCAAGGTAACTTTGCTCTCAATGATCAGCCACTCTCTGATGGGGAAAATGTATGAGTTTTCGTGACATCACTTTTGGCTGCACAAATATTTTATTGCTTGCTTTTTGTCTGTGTTCCAAGTAGTGGGGTTTGTTGAATAGTTGACCTCTAGATAAGTAAAGTGTTTCTGTAATTCTATTTGAAAATTAGTGTGGAAAATTAAGGTGTGCACCCCTGTGGAGAAAGTTGAGGTCAAGTAATTCATTCCCGAAGCTGTGCAGTCATAAAGATTCACATACTGGGCTCAGAACTAGTATTAACCAATCAAATTACTCCCAGAGGGGTGCTCACTTCCTAGGTCAACTCTTAAAACACCCCACATAGCCATTTTAGGCTTCCAAATACTCGCTTGGTGAATGGACAGAGAAACAGGAAATCAGAGTGAAAATGGATGCTATAAATCTCTTTTGTACAGAAATGTGTTGAACAACTTTTAGGGAGGGCAAATGTACTACATCAGATTTTAGGATTCCACAATGCTGCCTAATTCATCTGGGAAACGAAATCTTTCTTTTGTCCTCCTTTTATCCCCCTAATTTGAGACTCACCAAAATTGTGGAAAGCTTGCGATTATTTCAGAGTTTTAGAAGTCAGTCCTCCTTCCCTTTTGTCCAAAATAGAAAACAATCCTATGAAGTAGATTGAACTTATCTAGTGAAAGGCCAGGGTTATCATTGCCAAAAGAGTGCCTTCATAAACTAAAACTAAGATTTTCTCTAATTTGCATGAAGGGAGCACAACAAGTATGATTTTCTCTAATTTGCATGAAGGGAGCACAACAAGTATGATAATATTTATGTGTCTGTTGCTTTCCTTTCAGGAATCGATGCTAAAAATTGGCCCTGAAAATTATCAGACACCAGTGTCCCAAGAAATTGATCTGTCATTTCTTGTTATCCATTGTGGACATGGGAAGACAGTTGGTCCTGTGGATTCTTTGCTACATTTTGGTTTTTAGAAGCTCAAGTAGAATCTGGAGGCCAAAGGCACTGGATCTTGCTTGAATGCAGTTTTATTTCCCAACAGAGTTATTTCTGGTGCTGATGATATTTGTATACAGATTATTACACAGACTTGGAAAGACTTCTGGGTTTTGATTTTAGGTTGGCTTTTCCACAAGTTGCATATTTTCAATCTACCCCTCAAACACTGCAATTGTGGCAAATCCCACAAATTTATTCTGAACGTCAAGATATAATGAGTTTTTGTGGCCATTAATGCTCTTACATTAGGAACATGTAGGGAGAAAGATGTGGAAATGTTGTTAAAATGATTCACATTTTTTTAAAAAAATTATGAAACAATAGCAGAAAAACCTTTAAGTTGGCCAGATGCTTATTACTGGAAAATGTATATTTTGCAGTAGTATTTAATGCTTATTTCTCGTAACTGCCTACTTACTATACAGGCGATTGCACTCTATCACTGGGGTCTGTTTCTGCACAGAAGGGATAACAAAACAAAAATTTAAAAAAGCAGAGAAACGAACCAAATAACAAAACAAATTTATAGAAGAGTTACCTAAATATTTCTGAAGGTTTTGATAGATAAACCCACCTTACCCTCTGTAGCCATCAATGTAGCTCGTACTCAAAGGAGATGGTCCTAAGGGCCAGCACATCCCAGCAAGCTCAGCTCATGATGAGCGGGGTGTCTTTGGTACAGTGACGTACCCTACCTTACAGGTTAGATGTGTTTTATTTCTGGACTCAGCCGTGGACTTACACCTGAGGACTTGGGCATGACGTGAGTCCCACTTTTCTCCTCTGGAAAAATAAGTGCCCACAAGCATCCTCGGTTAACACTACTGGGAGGTATATCTATGAGCTTGTAGTTGCTATGTGTTGAGGGCTGACTCTTTCAGACCCTGGATTAGGGGCCATCTTGCAAGGTACATAGGATTTTGTCTGCTTTGGGAAACCAGAGTTTGGACTGATTTAAGATCACACAGCTGGTGAGAGACAGGGCCAGCGTTCCAACTCATGTGATTTTGATTCTATAATCATGCACTTTCTTTTCCTTTACTTCACCAGAGAAGAGAATCTTGTCTGATTGTAGATGGATGTGCTTTATGCCTTTTATATTTTTATTTTTGATTTTTTAAAAGAAGTATTTATTTATTTGAGAGAGGGAGCAAGAGAGCATGAGCAGGGGAGTGGGGAGGTAGAGACAGAAGCAAACTCCCCACTGAACAGGGAGCCTGATGTGGGACTCAGTCCAGGGACGCTGGGATCATGACCTGAGCGGAAGGCAGATGCTTAACCCACTGAGCCACGCAGGCACCCTGCTTTATGTGTTTTAGAGGGCAACTTAAGATATTAAACTGTCTCCAGCTTAAATGTAAAGTGAGTGCATTATTTCTGAACTTCATCTCACTCGTGAGAATATAAATAATATAAACGCAAGCCTCCAAATTCCTTTAAAGAAGCAGAACATAGAGTCCGGTCTGCATTATAGGATCTGAGGGAGGAGCTCGGTACATATGTGGAACACAGATGAGGCTTTCAGAAATGGTTAGGTTTCTTCCATTAGAGCCTTTACTCTCGTCTTTCAAAGTTTCTAGGGTCTGTCCAGTTGAGATTATTGCCTTTCTGTGTCAGCCGATCTCCTGACCACTTACCTGAGCCCTGACTCTGAGGAGCCTTGGCCAGTCTCCGGCTGGGCCGTATTGCGGTCTGCAGGGAGGTGCCCAGAGGTGGCCTCCCTCCTGTTATTGGGAAAGCTAGCTGGGCAGTCCAGTGTCTGAAGGTTATGATGAGTCAGCCCTGAAGCAACTCTTTATTCTCTGTGCCCAGAGTCGGCTCTTGATTCACTTTGGGGCCTTTGAACCAGTTTTTCCTTTTCACTCTGACTCAGTTTCTCAACTACCAATATAAAGAAAAACAAAGAAGCATGTTCTGAATGGAGAATTCAGCCTTATCTAGAGTAAATCCTCAAAAGACTTTTTGAGGGTTCTTTTTAAAGAATCTGAGCCCCAAGTTTATTATATCGTCACTGTTTTTTTTTTCATTTTTATAGTTTTCTTTTTGACTGGCGGATGGTTCTTTCCCATCATGAGAAAGATTCTACTTCCCAGATTTCATATTCTTCAGGAAGTTATGAATTAGTTACTGTTAACTCTTTCAAAACCTGGAGGCAACAAATTTTATATCAGTGTTAGTTTCTGTGTTTTTGTTTTCAGTGTCAACATGTCTATCTAAAAGGGATATTTGAAGCTGAATAGTTTTGTGCTGGGCTCAGAAATGCAGTGTGCTAAATCAAACATTTGCTTATAGGGGTGCCTGGGTGGCTCCGTTGGGTAAGTGGCTGCCTTCGGCTCAGGTCATGCTCCCAGGGTCCTGGGGTCCAGCCCTGTGTCGGACTCCCACCTCAGCAGAGAGCCTGCTTCTCCCTGTCCCTCTGCTTGCTGCTCTGTCTACTTGTCCTCTCTCTGTATCTCTCTGTCAAATAAATAAATAAAATCTTAAAACAAAACAATACAAAAAAACCTAACACTTGGTCATCCATTACAGCTATAAACTGAAGCTGGCCAGTGCATCTCGTCCTCGCTGTCTTCCCTCCCATGCCTGGGGCAGACATTGCTAATCAATCTTGAGCTCTTTACCACCTGGTAGGGGCCACTTTACTTCAAGAACCCTTCTTGGCCCAGGGCTCCGACAATCACATGGAGTTGGCCTGTGGGGTAACATCCCTTTGCCGTCCTTGGAACAATGCCCCATGCAATAGACACCACGGCAAACAAAGACTTTTCTCTTTAGGGAAAACTTTGAAAACTTAATGAAAAGGTATTTTGTAGTGGAGTACTGAACCAGAGAGAAAGACCTGAAATTCTTACAAGCTCTATCAGAGTGTAATGGACCCTTTCTATGAAAAATACTTTGTGAAGAAACAAAGTTCTTAATCAAAAATCCCATGACCAGAGGCAGTGGGGAGAGAGAATTTGCTCCCCTTCTGTAGGCAGTAAAAATACTAAATCTGGAGAGATTGTTCGGTATTCAGCAAACACTGATGAAATTTCTTGTGCCTCAACCCAGATCTGAGTCTCTAGGCATGGCTTCCCTTACTTTTTTCTCCTTAGCTTGAGCACCAAGGTCCATTCTGGAGGCATGCATCACACAGCACTCATTTTTTCTGTGAATATTAGGTCGAACTCCCTACATTTAGTAGTGAGGTAAAAGAGCAAAAAGACATCACAACCAAACTGAATAGCCATATTTCTATTTATGTTTCCTTGGTAAGATTCCTTCCTCCCTTCCTTCCTTCCTTCTCTCCTTCCTTCCTTCCTTCCTTCCTTCCTTCCTTCCTTCCTTCCTTCCTTTTCTCTCTCTCTCTCCTTCTTTCTTTCTTTCTTTCTTTCTTTCTTTCTTTCTTTCTTTCTTTCTTCTTCCTTCCTTTCTTTCCTTCCTTATTTCTTTTCTTTCTTTCTTTCTTTCTTTCTTTCTTTCTTTCTTTCTTTTTTCTTTCTTTCTCTCTCTCTGTTTCTTTCTTTCTTCCCCCCTTTCCTTCCTTCCTTCCTTCCTTCCTTCCTTCCTTCCTTTCATCAGCTCATTTTTTTTAGGGTTACGTGTTACTCTAAGTGCAAGTAGTAGAAAATTTCGGCAATACTTCATTTTAATTTTGGAGGAAGAATTAACAAATTACCAGAGCACTCTAATCTGCCATGAGCTGCCCTAGGGGGCACTGTCTTCCAGGAGCCCTGACATTGCTGTGGGTCTCAGGAGAGATGTGTGTGCCTAGGGCAGCACTTTGCAGCTGTTGGACTACTCCACAAGGGTTTTAATCATTTCCTTGGGGGCCTTTGTTCTTCTCAAGGCTCTTTTGGTTACAAGAAACAGACATGCACTTAAGTTGCCTCACGTGAAAAAGGATTTATTGAAAGCTTGTGCACAGAGAAGCTGAATGGCCAGCTTCAGAAGGGCTTCTAGAAGCCGAACCACACTGCCTTCCTAGCTCCGTCTCCTGGGATCACGGTGTCCTTGCCTCCCTCTTCCAGCTTCCCACCCGGCCTCCTCTGAGCACGTGGAGTCGCACTCGTCTCATGAACCCAGTCCCCAGCTGGCGCGCAGGGGCCACCGCTGCTCTGGTAGCCCCGTGGCTCCGTGAACTCTCTGTTGTGACTTCGTGTTCTGGGTTCTCATGTCCACAGAGGGCACCTGGGCACAGTTTCTCTTTCCAAGCCAACCCATCAATCGTGTCCCCTAGGGCTTGTCCTTGAGCTTCCTCAGCTATGGCCCTAGGTTGCAGAGTGAGACTGTAGACATCACAGCTGCCCTGCTCTCCTGCCCTGTATGTGTGCTTCCAGCCCTGCTGGAGGTCTGAGAAGTCATGACCAAGCCTGGCGTTAGAATCACAAGAACCAGCGGGACACATGCGGGGATTAGTGTAACAAGGCAGGAGCCCCTTCCAAAGCTGACAATAGGTTTAGCATTACTTTTAGAAATTTAACTATGCCATTTGCCATCTGTGAAATTTATATCTATCTTCACATCTTCTTTTTCTGGCTGAGATAGGTTCCTTTCAGAAGCACTCCTTTTTCCTGCAATTATTGTCATTGGCTTACTTCATAATTTCATGACCTAGGAATGCTCTGTCACCCAGAGGTGAGGGGAGGCTGTAAAGAAAGCATTCTTATTTTTGTGCTCAGCACTGTGCACGTGATCAGAAATTAATCAGAGTGCGGCAGGCTGGGAGGCCAAGGATGTGGGGCTACTAATATGGACCCACTTGATACAAAGCTTATACTGTTCTCACCCTGACATTTTCAATTAATGAAATATGATGTTAGGACCAACGTGGGATCAGACCTGAGAGCCTTGAATTAAAACATTCTGTAGAACCGTATTTCCTCTTGGTAGGTGAGATGAAGCTGAGATCTTCTGGGTAAGGAGATTTTCCACTTCACTCTTATTTTGTGGGCAGCTTTTACCAAGCACACATCCAGCCATGATTAGAGGCCTGTATCTGGCCCTTTCCTTCCAGCCAGCCACCCAGGAAATGTTCGTGTGGCCCTTAACGGACACTCCCATCCCCAGCCCTGTGGAAGAGGCAGGGTGCATTCTGAGCAGTGACCCTGGAGGAAAAGATCACACAGGATGGCTCAGGGGTCTGAGATCCTGCAAGGTCTTTCCCTCCTCTCTCTCTTTGTCCTCCACCTGGAAAAAGGCACCCAATCGATTCCTTTCCAGGTCTTTTTCCTCATCAGCAAAATGGGACTCCATTGCTCCCGAGGATGGCGGATGACCATTGTGAAGTCTGCTTGTTAATGATGCTAAGAATGCTTGGAACTTATAAATATTTCCTAAGAAGAGCTGGTGTCTGTCCCCTGACTATAAGGTTGGAGGAAGTATGCAGCATCTCCTCTGCTCATCTGTAACTTAGTCAGCTTGTGTACAGACCGCATTGCATTAAACGCTGAACTCCGATCCTAGTGTTTAAACATATTAAATACAAAATATGAGTAGTATAAATTGTGTGAAACACTTTGGTCTCCCACTTGGAGGCCTAACAAGATTTCAGTGCAGGGTCACCACAAACATTATGCAGGCACTGCTAACCAGGAGTAAGTGGTAGTCCTTTAGATCAGGTGACTAGAGCGTAGCCTTAACGGCCAAAGTTCGAGGAATCCATCACTGGGGATTTACTCGTGGGCGCAGGAAATGAGGGGAACCAGTCTCCAGGGCACATGGGTGGGCAAGGAGAAGATGTATTCGTTTATTTTATTTGCACATTAACTTTTATAATGCTATCGCTCTGAAGAGCACAGAAAAGATCTACAAATAACAGACTCCCAGTTTTAAACTCTTCCTTCCCCCGCCCAGTACCACTGCGGGGGTTCGGGGCTGCAGTTAATCAGACAGAACATCCACCCATTTCTCCCTTTAGGAGAGTAGAACTGAAGACAAGGGCATTTTCCATTAGCGTTTCAGGAGAGCGGATACCATCTCGGGTCTTGTATTTCTGAGATCTCTGCTCTAGAGTTTCATTAATAAAAATACAAGGGATCGGGGCACCTGGGTGGCTCAGTCATTAAGCCTCTGCGTTCGCCTCAGGTCATGACCCCTGAGTCCGGGTTTGAGCTCCGCATCAGGGTCCCCACAGGGAAGCCTGCTTCTCCCCCTCTCTCTCCCCCTGCTTGTGTCCCCTCTCTAGCTGTGTTTCTCTTTGTCAAAAAATAAACAAAATCTTAAAAAAAAAAATACAAGAGATTTCACACACCCGGGATGTCCGGGGGTGCACGCAGCCCTGGGGGGGGTCACCGGGGAGAGGCCCGTGGGGAGGAATCTGCTCTTCCATTGCTGAATGGCAGCTGTAATGGTTTCTGTAGTGGACAGATCGTTAAGTTGTGCATTTTCCCCTTCTTCCTTTTCCTGAAGAGGTGGTGACGCGTTGCCCTCCTTTGCCCTTGCAGCCCCCACACTGCCACGACCGTATTTCCCCGGGGTCGCACTGGATATGGATCAGGTACCCAGGGAATGTTTATGTCGCAGGAGAAGTGACAAGCTCCTTGACCTTTTTTTTTTTTTTTTTTTTTTGACATCCCGCTGCTCTCTGTCTTGTCCTGGCCCCGGTTTTTCGATTTTTCTGAAACAACCTGAGGCCCTTAATATTTTCGACTGGGGCAGAGCCCGAGAAGCGAAGGAACTCTGGGCAGAGTGCTACAGACTGTTGACCAGGAAAGTTTGCAAATGACCGTGTTTTGTTCCCGTTTGGAAAACTGTAAGCAGACAGAGAGAAACCTCAGAAGCTCCACATACCAGCCGGTCTCTCTGTCCTCCAAGAAGGGACAGATTTATGGAATCCACAGAGGCAAGGGCCACATAACCCAGTTTGAGTTTAGAAGGCGTTCGTTCCTTAATGCCAAGAAAATTTTGGAAATGATTCTCCTTTGCTGACAGTACCCTCATTACTGATTGTGTAGAGTGATTTATCAGGCATTTCTTAAAATAAACCGTTCATTTATACTAATAGGACTTGGCAGGAAGGAAGGATTGGCAGAACTTGGAGTTCCTAGTGTGGGTTTTTTTCTTTTTCTTTTTCTTTTTTATTTTCCTGTCTTTAAAACATTTTTAAACACCAACATTGAAAAGTTTTGAGCATTCTGAGGGTAGGTAGTTCTTAAGGAGAGCTTGAAGTCCGTCAAGACATAAGGAATCGCTTCATAAATCTTTAAAATGGAAGAAAGGAAATAATCCCAATGACGGAATTCAGCAACAGAGAGAATAAGGACAATGTCACTGATTTTATCTGTCTGCATTCTTGAGGCGTTGGGTTCTTCATGTTGATGACTTTGTTACTTATTTTTGTAAGTAAAATTATCAAAAGCCCTTATCACAAGGGCTTTTGAAGAGAACTCAGTTCACTTTTTCTCCAGGTACAGTTAGAGTCTCCTTCTCCTTTTTTTTTTTTTTAAAGATTTTATTTATTTATTTGATAGAAACACAGCCAGAGAGGGAACACAAGCAGGGAGAGTGAGAGAGGGAGAAGCAGGCTTCCCGTCGAGCAGGGAGCCCGATGCGGGGCTCAATCCCAGCACTCTGGGATCATGACCTGAGCCAAAGGCAGATGCAGATGCTTAACAACTAAGTCCCCCAGGCGCCCCTGCGTCCCCTTCTCCTTAAAATCAGTATCAGCTAGCTGTTTGCTCTTTCGTTATGCATGTGATATAGCAGAGTTGTTTATATATATATATATTTCCAAGATAGTTAGCCTCGGGGCTTTCTAATATCTGTATATTCTTAGCCTTGGGCCTCTGACAATACTTTCCATCTTGCATTCCCTTGGAATTTAAAAGGACATCAGCAGGAGTGAAAGCTTGACTATTACAAACAATGTAAAAGCCAGTTTTAAACAAAGAGCCAGCTCTAACATCTTGATAAGAGAGAGGATAGAAATTTTTTTCTCCTGAATAAAAGGATAGCCATGTAAATCATAATGAAGCATAAGTATCAATTGAATCTTTAGGCTCAGGAAGAAAAAATGCTTCAGCTTCCCTACCAGCCATGGGGATGAGCAAGGGCTAAGAGCCAAATTCTGAAAAAATGCCCCACGGCAGGACATACGGCTTTCTATAGATACAGACACGTGTGCACGTACACATGTGCGTTACATGGAATCGCACACACACACACAATGTACTTGAACATATACACACATGTATATACACACGTATGTATATGTATTTTTAATAATGGCTTGTAGGAGTTATAGCATGGGTTGAAAGGCATGCCAGTAAGTTATGTGACTTTGGATCAAAACAGAAAGAATAAATGTTATTGAGAATGAACAGAGTTCTTCGAAAGTTCAGGGGACCACTGCTGATTGAATCCAACTGAAAAGGGTAACATGGGCCAAATGGAACTTACAGGAAGGGGTTAGCGGTGGTTTATCTACCACTGAATTAGCAATGCTCCCACTTCTTGGGCAAGAGGACATCCTTGTCCTCTGACATTTTAACATCAAATGGTAGTTAACTCTTTGTTTCCATCCTCTCTCCTATCAAGATGTTAGAGCTGGCTGTTAGTTTAAAACCCAACTTTTACATTGTTTGTAATATTCAAACTTTTGCATAATTGATATAATGAGGTTTGTGCCTCCTAAAAAAATCTCTAGAAGGAAATACAATATTAATTTGGCATTATGATGTTAATAATGGCATTATGATGTTAAGAATATCTTTCTCAGTGGTAAGATTAAAGGTAATTTTTACTTTCTTTATTTTATTTAGTATTTTTCTTTTTTTTTAAGATTTTATTTATTTATTTGACAGAGAGAAAGAGATCACAAGTAGGCAGAGAGAGAGGAGGAAGCAGGCTCCCTGCTGAGCAGAGAGCCCAATGTGGGCCTCGATCCCAGGACCCTGAGATCATGACCTGAACTGGAGGCAGAGGCTTTAACCCACTGAGCCACCCAGGCGCCCTATTTAGTATTTTTCTAATTTTTTTACGGTGTGACTTTAATACTTAGAAAAAAATATTTCCAGAAAAACAAGGAGAAAAGGCAGGTACCTTTTTTTTTTTAGGAGTACAGTATAAATAAATAGAATATTGCTTTTCCTAGAAAGTTTTAAGTATGTTTGTTATTTTTTTCTCAATATGGCAGTCACATTGTGTCCTATATGTCCTTATTTTTTTATATCCACATTTTTAAAATGTGCCTGACAATGCATGGATAGCTTCTGATGGTCCAGTTTTCTCATCCTTACATTGCCAATGTTTCCTTTCCTGTTATTTTTAGACTGTCTAGTAAGACAAGTGTGTGCAAACGTTTGAGATATGAGCACCAGTGGTCTATCATATGCAGAAGTTAGGTGGTAAATACATGGGCTTTGTCAGTTTCCTTTTCTTCCTAACCAATGATTTCAAACAAAACTTCCTGCAGAATTACTCCTGCAGCCACCAAATTTAGATCACTGCCTTGGACTCCAAGCTGAAGGACCATCTAGAAAAGTGTGAGGGCAGCCTGCATTTGGATTGGCACACAGATGCACCGAGTCCAGGAATGACAGGAGAATCCAGAAAAAAGGTCATTACTTGCAAGGTTGTAAGTAGTTCCATGGGCCTCGTTCCTTGCCCCTTTCCGGATTAAATCCAGGTCACAAAATAATCAGCGTTTTTGTTCAGCAACAGCGACAGGAGAACGGACCAGCATAGCTACTGATCAGGAAGATCTGCTTTTTCCCAGGGATGCCCCACGAACGGGAGATTTCTCTACTCCTGCGGTATCATTTCTGGCTTCTGGTTGCCTGTGCCTTCCCTGCGGTGCATTTGCAGGATCGGAGCCGACAGGAATGAATGAGGGGCTAACTCCGCCTGGCTGAGTGCTGTGGGGATACATTGTTGTGTAAGATACTGGGCTTCAGCTTTCTCTGCGCTGAGGAAGTTTCATCCTAAGCACGGCTTTCTTCCTGGTATCAACGATGGGTCAGACTTCCCGCCAGAAATTGAAACGGAACTTGTGTTTTTTGCTGAAAATGCTGGGTGGGGACCACATTCTGAAGCTTGCCATGCGGGGGCCAGCTGGTGCTAGGAAAGGGACATAAGCCTGCCCTGCTGGTAGAGTTACCAGGTAGATCTAGAGGGTAGCCGCCCCCTTTGCAGGGAATCCCACATAGAATGAGATAGCCCCATAAGCTAACTAGCTTAGAAATTAGCTTGCCTATATATATAATAGTCTCCTTATTTCCCTTTTGCTCTTGAATATTTAGTAGAGGAAACTTCTGAAAGTTTCAGTTGAAACTAGTAAACCGAACCAATTTGTGTTGTTTCAAGATGCTAAGGGGAGAAGCAATTGTGGCCACCTGGAGGGGAGTAAGACTCAGGGGCTGAAACTCGAAAAGGGAGCTAAATTCAAGAGGAAAGACCAAGGGGGTGTTTGTCTAGATGGCTCTTTCCAGTAGATTCTCTGTCTGCTGCTAAACTCTGAAGGTCCCTAACTATGTCTTGGGGAAGGAAATTAATGGTGAAATATGGAGAAAATGTACCGGTGTTGATGTAGGCTTGACTAAATCCTGGTATCGTTAGGCTGGGGCGCTAGATTGGCTCTCACCTTGGAACTTCTCAGAGATTTCTCCATTATTCCAACTGGATCCCCATGATTTACTCACCCAGAAGGTTTTAGGCTTTCGAATGATTGATTCATGCCCTTCAAATTCATGTAAAACTAATTTGTACCAGAAAGCTGATTAGATTCTGAGCTTTAAAGGACAGTGGCGTCTTTATCACTTTTGATTCCTGAGTACAGAGCATGGATATGTGACTCAATCAATGTTTGTTGAATGAATCCCTACTAAGTCAGTGTGTGGGAAAAGCCCTCTGCCATGTCTAGGTATTTCTGTCCTTGCCAGTAGTACCTTCTAGGTTTAAAAGCGTCAGTTGGCAAGTCGGTATCTGCAAGATGGCTTCAGCCTGGTTTGAGGGCAAGTAGAAGCAGGCGGTTTAGAGCAGTCCTAGGAAGAGGGTGATCACAAAACTCTGAGAAAGATCACTCCTGTTCCACTCAGGCAAATCTTTGCCGTTACGGGGGCTTGAGCTCCTCTGACAATGTCTCCCTCGGGCGCGGTGGACAACATTCTTTTCATTCTCGTTTTCAGTGTTTCAAGTGAGCCATTCAGAACTGCTCTGACCATTGTCTTCTCATAGCTATTTCTAGCACTTTTATAGCATTAAAATCCCACATTACCAGAATTACGTGCAGAAGACTAGATTCCCTTGCTTCTGGGGGGGAACTCTTGTAGACTAATCTCTTATTAAGACCCTGCTAATTCCTGAATCTCTTGGGCCAGAGAATGACCCTTCTTTGACCTCTGTCTATTCTATCTTTTCTGTAAGAACTGGGGAAGCAAGTAAATTTAAAACAATTATAAGCCCCGCTAAAATGACTTAAAAATGTCTTGATAATTGTTTCATGCCACATTCACATTACAGGCATACCTCGTTTTACTGGGCTGTGTGTTACTTTGCTTCTGTGGTTTTTTTTTTTTTTTTTTTTTTGGCAAATTAAAGATTTGTAGCAACCCTGCTTCAAGCAAGTTGGTCAGTGCCATTTTCCAAGAGCATTTCTCACTTTGTGTTTCTCTCACACTTGGATGATTCTCTCAACATTTCAGGGTTTTTCACGATTATTATATTAGTTATGGCAATCTGTGACCCGTGATTACAGCTCGCTGAAAGTTCAGATGTTAGTTTGCATTTGCTAGCAATAAAGTATTTTTAATGAAGTTATGTACTTGTTTTTAGACACAATGCTACTGCGCTCTTAATAGACTATATAAAGCGTAAACGTAACTTCTACGTGCATGGGGAAACCAGAAAATTCATTTGACTCTCTTTGTTGTGATATTGGAAGCTGAGCACACAATATATTTAGGATATGTCTGTATCAAACACGGAGTATATGCAAGTACTACTGAGAGGTGGTCAGATGTGAAAGATGTTGAACTAAGAGTTAGAATCGAACTTTTCTACTTCTGCGTTTTGTTACCTTGAGCAATCACTTAATCACATTCCTTCACTCCAAAATAAATAAAACTTTACTTACTTCCAGAAATAAATAATACCATATATCTGTCTATGTGATCCACAAATGCAAGGTACTATTGCATATAACATCTTGATAGCAAACATCCTTGGAGAGACCGCTTATAAGGATACATTCATGTTTCCGTTCACAGCCAATAGTGAGATGGTTGTAGTCTCTTAATCCCTGCCTATTCTCCCTTGGACACCCTAACATTTATTTATAAGTTTTGCATTTTTTTTGCATAAATTTTAACATGAAAACTGCCTTTTAAGCTGAACCGAGGGCGCCTGGCTGGCTCAGTCAGTAGAACATGAGATGCTCAGTCTCAGGGTTATGAGTTCAAGCCCCATGTTGGGCATGGAGACTACTTAAAAGAAAAGATAATAATAATACATAATAATACATACACACATACATAAAGTGAACCAGAATGTATACAAAATTGAAATCAACTGCTTTTCTATAAGGGAACATAAATTGCTGGATCGTCCATTCTGGAAGAAAGCTGTTTGCAGACTGAACTGCTCTGACTACCTGTTTTTCACTAATTCTTTACGGGTAGGAACCATGACTAAATTAGCTCAATATGAAATAAATTCTGACCATCTGGCGGGCTTCCTGTATCTAGTAACCCAATCCTTCACAGTAGCTTTGGATACGTCAGCCTCACCTAGCCCGTTAACAGAAGCGTGGTCCTAGTTAAACAGCATTAAGTTAGATGTTGAGATTCCTTGGGACTCAGTTGGTCACCAGGCCCTTGAGGAAGACCCAGAACAGCCTCTGAAGGCATGGTCACCATGGCTGGAAACCAGTAGTGTACATGTAATGCTTTTCCTTTCCCTTGCAGCACGCAGCCCATTTCCAAAGTGACATAGGAGGGAAAGAAGAGTTAAGGCATAAAAAAATTGCATGCAGTAGCCTCTCAATTGGTCAGTTCAGAATGAAAAAATACAAGGAAGTGGAGATTTTGCCACTGCTTGGTGATTTAGCAAAATCACTAATTACGTTGGTTTGCAACTTAGTTCAAAGAATAAGCTAGCTTAATTAATGCCCTGAATCTCTCTGTAGAAGTAAATAAGTGAATTATAAGTGAATAAGTGATTAAGGCAGGTAGTAAACATAAGACATAATATTCTCCTGTGTTCCTGTGAAATTTGAACACACTATCTCAGACAAGTATGATGGCAACAATATACTGAGACCACAATTCAGGGAGTAAATGATTACAGTGAATAATAGAAAAACAAAGATGGCCACTATTAATGACTCTGCAATGAGTATTTTCTGTAATATGTATTAGCGAGCATTCTTAGTTTCATCTATTTCGCATAACATTTTTGATTAGTAAGAGAAAATTGTCTCCGCACTGAGGTTAGCCTTATCAGAAGTTATTTGGCTTAACCTGGCAATTATGTCTGACTTTAATTATGTTAGTAAAAGATAAAGATGTTCATAGACTAGAGATTAAAATAGGGCTCATTAACAGAAACAATTCTGAATATTTTTGCTAATTATATTTTTGCCTGTCACCCAAATAAGTGAAAAAACCATGCCAAGCAATCCTCTATGGAAATAACCAAGTGAAAACTATGATTAATTTCTACAAGAAAAGAAAAAACAAACTTAGATATGCATATCTCAGGTGTACACAGCAGTGGTGTTCAAAATATTTAACGATAGCTAAGCTCAGGCCCGCACCAAAAATGATAGGATTCTAGCCATAGCATCATCCTGACCAGTTGTTAGACATATATATATATATATATATATATATATATATATATATATATATATAAAGCCCTTATTTATTTGAGAGAGAGAATGAGCATGGGAGAGGGGCAAAGGGAGAAGCAGTCTCCCAACCAAGAGGAGAGCCTTACATGGGGCTCGGATCCCATGACCTCGAGATCATGACCTGAGCCAAAGGCCTAACTAAATGAGCCCACCAGGTGTCCCAGCCTTTTATATTTTGGATCATTAGAAATTTCAGTGGGATCGCAGGTTGGGGCATAAGGAATGGAGAACAGTTATTTAGTAATTAATAAACCAATATTTTAATAGCCCGTATGGATACACCAGTGCAGACAAGCTGAATATCAGCCATGGAAATACTTAATCATCCATTGGTAAAATTTTGATTCATTGCCCATTAAGCTTTACAAATGGAATCTGTCCTGACTGCATGACCTCCATTGTCAGAGTTAATTTGTAGGCCTGGGGTGGGTACAAAAGACAAGAATGCCAGGGACGATTCTGTATAAACACCAGTAAGAGAGATCTGAGAGTTCCATTTCTGGTAATGGGAAGACGAGCATTTAGAACACCAAACCTCCTAGCAAGAACAATAAGAAAAACAGGATAAGTTTTAAAGATCTGTTTGAAAGCACTGAGGACTACCAAGAAAGCTAGGCCTTCAGAGGCCAAGTCCCAAAGAGAAACAAGACACAGTAAAGGAGGGAAGTAGGACCAATGCACTCCTTAGCTTTCCCTTACTGAGAACAGTACCTTTTTTTTGACACACAGCATCTGTAGTGACTTAAAGCCTGCACCATTTTGTTGGATTTGCGTTTAGGTTCTGGGATACCTAAGGCAGCCAGGACTTGATGGGCCAAGATGTGAGAGAAAAAAATAGATATTAAAGATGAACATAAAAAAGACTCTGAAAGTTGGAGACAATAAGTCAAACCAGCTAGGGATCATGGCAGCCAGGGACTGACATGGCCCTGAGTTCCTTGGTTTTGTTTTGTTTTTCTTTTTTTTTCTTCCTCTACATTGTCACATTTGGGTATTGGAGAAGTTGGCAACCCCAAATTCCAAGACCAAAACCCAAAAAGAAGCTCCAAGAAATTCCTGTTCTCTCTTGCCAAAGGACCAGGAAATATGCAGGCCTGAAAGCCAGAAGTCTTTTAGACAGTAACCCCGCTACTCACTCAAACACCCCAGAGAAACACTGTAGCCCCATTCCACCTCTTTCAGCAAAGACCAAGTGGGGAGTCTAGACTTTTGCCCTTGCCTCACTGGGATGAGAACCCGACTCAACCCACACCCACACTCCGGTGCCATCAGAGAAAGCCAGGTGGGGAGCCTGGACTTTGATTTCCCCCTGGCAGGAGCGAGGATCACACCCATGATGGACGTAGAGACCTTTGGGGAGAATGGACTTCTGCTCTGCTTCCTACCCAGTGGTAAAAACGCACGTGTCCTCATCCACGCTGGGTGGTAGCGGGGCAGCTGAGTGGAAAGCCTAGTCTTGCAACATCGTTCAGTAATGGCAAGCCACCCATTCCACCTGCTGTGTCAGTCAAAGCCATGTGAGTGGGAGTAATCAGGCGCTCCTGTCCCTGTGCGCCAAATTACTATCAGCAGAGGCTTGGTTGGGAACCCAAACTTCTGTCTTACCTGGCACCATTGAGGGGGACCCCCCCACACACCCCACCACCACAGGGTGTCAGGAGGGAATGGGACGGAGACTCTGACTTTCTAGCACCACGCTGCAGCCATGAAATAATCCCCCCTTCCCCCTGCCAGCAGAGTCAGAGGAGTCCTATAAAACAGCTGTAGATAAGATCTAGAGAACCATAATATACCCAAGATGTCTAAATATAACTGAGAATCACTCTTCATACCAAGAGCCAGGGATTTTTTTTTTTTTAAGATTTATTCATTTATTTGAGAGAATAAGTAGGAGGAGGGACAGAAGAAGAGAACTCTCAGGCAGACTCCCCTTTAAGCACCGAGCCCAGCCCAGGCTCTGACCCCAGGGCCCTGAGACTATGATCTGAGCTGAAACCAAGACGGGACATTCCATAGACTGCGCCACCCAGGCTCCCCAAGAAAAAGTCCATTTCATATTATAATTCCAGGGACCAAAGTAGAGAAAGAAGCTAATTTTTATTGTGTACTTACTTTGTTTTCAAACCTCTGTACTAGGTTTTGTGATCATTAACTCATCTAATCCTCATAAAACCCAACGCGGTGAGCGTGAGGCCCACATTTAACAAATGTAAAGACGATTTCAAAATGTGTCCGAGTTCCTTTGGCTCGTAAATGCCACAGATAAACACGGAAGGTCTGAAATGGCTCATCTCATTGCCTTTGAATTAAGATTTAATTCTTAATTAATTCTGTGCATACATGAGGCAGATAGAATGTGATACAAATAATAATTTCTCCATTGCTGGATTGTCACTGCTGTGGTACAACATCTAGATATATGCTAGTATGAGAAATCAAACATTTGATAATTAGCCGATATACAAAGAGAAGTTTATCAATAATCTTTTCTTTGAAGGCCTAATTCAGATTTAGAGAACATTTCCAATGGATAAGATAATAAAAAGTTGGTCTGTTGAAATTCTTCACAGGCAAATAAAATTATTTTCACTGCAATAGTGAAATAATACAGGAACATCATGTCACCAACATGTTTCCTTATGTGCATGTAATCTTAACACTCTAATCACTTTACCTGGGGAAAACAGAAATTTGAGGTAATACCGGTGAGTTTTTTAGAAGCTCCCTTTAAATTATAAAGGGATGAGTAAATATTTGAGTGTGATCTGTTTTAGATATAGGGTTATCCTCTTAGACAATGACCAATGTTCATGATTTCCATCTGTAAGCAATGAGTTAAATTGCTTTTTTGATGCCGTCCTTTATTTGCTAGTCAAAGAATATTACAAATGATTGAAAGGATTTATCAAATGAGGTGGCTGAGATTTGTTCTTATTTGCTTCCAGCTGAAAGCATAATACACTTAATGTTTCCAGGATATGGAGGAGCTAACAGATGTCAAAAGAGCAGAGAAAGCTGTTTTACTAAAGATTGTTCAAAAGTCAAACAAAGACCATTTCTTTTACAAAATTCATAAGCTTTATTTTTCAGACATTAATCATATTTGACATGAAATGCATTTGTTGTTTAGTTAAACCGTATCTTTTTTCGTTTTCAATTAAGAAAATAAAAGTTGTTATGATCAAGGTAAGACCACTGGATTAAAATGAGCAAAACATAAGTTTGTCTTCATCAAATAACCATTTACTGTAAACTGTATCTCTGTAACTCTTTACTGTCTGTAGGATACAGACGAATAATTTTACATAAAGATAAAAACAAAATAATTAAAAATCAGAGACTGTTTGAACTCTGTGTTTTGCTTAACTAGCCTTCTAACTGATCTGAGTTTCCAGGATTTACTTTAGGGATCAGAATTCTGTAAGTCTTGCTAACGAGGTCAATTTGGTAGACTTAAAAGAACGACCATAGAGTTGCACGTTAGAATTTTAAGAGCAAGATGGTAGTTTGAAGGAACAAATTGCCTAATGCTGTTTCCATAGGTCCCGTGTAAACAAACAGTAAAAGGTTGGCAAGTTTTTGCAATCGATGCCAATGTTTAATAAAGGCAGGAATGAATAAAAAATGGAAATATTATTCCTGGATTTACATTTTGCCTTACCTCCCATCCAAATTCTTACTGTTAAAACAATCCAAAAATATATTTAAGATCTCACCTGGGCTGTCACCCTGCTCTTATAAACATGCTATTTTAATGAATTGGTTTGTTTCTGACAGATGCTCCCTTTGAAATTAATCACGATTACTATGAATACGGCAACTGTTTGGCCTCACAAACTTCTATCTTCTCTCCCTCTTTTATTTTCCTGGCCTCTCTCCCTCTTCTTCTCCTTCTCCTCCTCCTCTTTTTCCTCCTTCCCCTCCTCCTCCTCCTTCTTCCTCCTTCTTCTTTGATTTTATTTATTTATTTGAGAGAGAGACAGAGATAGTGACAGAGAGCATGAGCAGGGAGGAGAGGGAAAATCAGCCTCCCCACTGAGCAAGAAGCCCCATGAGGGCTTGATCCCAGGACCCTGAGATCATGACCTGAGCTGAAGGCAGGTGCTTAACTAAATGAACCACCCAGGCGCCCCAAATTTTCTTCTTTTCCTCCTCCTTCTTTCTCTTCTTCTTCTCCTTCTTTGCTCCTGGGATAACTTCTCCCACACACATGTAGATCAGGACCATTTTGATACTGCCCCTCTGGCTGTACTTGATTACTTGAGGGCTGACCTAGGATAAACCGGGTAAATATGAGGCATCACCACAAAACTTTTGCAATTATAATGGAATGAAGAGTTTGTATATGACAGCTGGAGCTTCTCTGAATTAAATTTTTAAGAAGTCATATTAAATCTATACATCTGTCTTAAGACACATCTTGACTTTAAAAGTATGAACATGTGCTTGCATCTCAGAATAGAAAGGAACAGTGTATGTTAAAAACCCTACTGGAGTAGGGTTCAGGTGGTTAGCTAAGTGTCATCTGTGCTTATCCCAGTCCCATCCAAGTACCATCAGCCCCAACATCAGAAGTCTCCTGAGGCAGACGACCTCATCCACAGGGCTGGCTGTTGTCAACACACTCGCATGTTCCACCCATGCTGAAAACCATCATTTTGGTGGGAAGGCTATTTCAAGAGATTTTCATTTATCTAGTGTCCCTTGTTCTTACTCCATATTCATCAGCAACCTGCTAATTCCCAAGACAATATGCTGATGGAATATCCTCGACTGAATGTAGCTCTCTGGTATGTGTGATAAGGATTGCTCATGTAAATTACTGAAGTCTTTTCTTGTAATTATGTTTTCATACGGATGACTATAGGTAGATATGGATCTTTGCACTTCACATGGCAGTTACATACGTTAAGGAGTAGCCTTCTGGTATCTATTTCAGTGTTCAAGGCAGTTTGATTTTGAGTGTATCAGCCTTCATGGGACTGAGAGCTGGTAAGAACCAGGTTCTGGGTCTTTGAAGTGCAAGGCTAGAATTAGCTGGCATTCTCTTAGACCAGTAGTTTCCAAACTTGTCCATGTATCAAAATCACCTAGAGGGCTTTTTGTTAAAGTATAGATTCCTGTGTTTGAGATGCTGATTCAGTGGATCAGATATAGTACAGCTCTTCACATTTTAAGAAACTCCCAGATGGTTCTAACGCAGAGCCATGTTTGGGAACCACTGCCTTAAACTCTATTTCCATACGACATTCAGATGTGCTTTCTTTTAACTGATTTTTTAAAAGCCATAATTAGATTTAGTGAGTTGCTAGATTTGCCTGCACTCTACTCATAAATTTGGCCCCAGATGGAATTCCTGGTTGAGCAACCATAGCACACATATCTGAATTTGTAGGAGAGGTGGAGAGAAGGGACATGAGACAACAAACATGAGAAAGGGCAGTGGCATCTTCGATGTGGTAGAGAGGCAGCCAGGCTCAGTCCTCTGTTCCCTGAAGACTTGAGTTCATGATGAGTGATTACTGATTAGTGATGGCTCTACCCTCCCCATATGGTATGCATTTTCTAGTTATTCATTTAATTGGTCAGATTCTGATTCCTTTTACTTTGTTCTCATAACGACAGAAGATGCACAAGGCTATTTGCAAGGACCAGTAACACCCATACCTCTGGCTGCATGTTTGCTGTTGGGATGTCAACTGTATATCTGCTTATGTAACTTGTGAGTGGTATTTTTCCTTTGTCTCTCTGTTGCTCAGTTGAAAGTTTTCTGCTGGTATTTTATCTCTTTTTTCCAGTTTATTGAAATGGGCCTGGCTATAGGTTTGTTGATATTTTTATTATCTTACTTGGAATTTGGTAGGCTTCCTGAATCTGAGAAGTCATGTCTTTCATCAACACTAGAAAATTCCTCAAATGTGAATTCTCAGTTTTCTCCTTCTGGAATTCCAGTTGGATATATGTTAAACCCTGCCACTTGATTTTTTCATGTCTCTTAACTTCTCTTTCACATTTTTTCAACTCTTTGTTCCTTTTATTTCATGCTGAGTAGTATTTTCCATTCTGTTTTGTGATTTGCTAAATGCCTCTTCAGCTGTGTCTGAGGTCATGTTTAGTCTTTCCATTGAGTTTTTACTTTAATGATTTTATTTTTTACTTCTAGACACTATGTTTTCAGATATTCCGATTATCTTAATAGCCTTTTGTTTTTTCCTCATAACTCTGATTCCTCCTTTTATTTCTTTAAATGTATTTATATACTGGATCTGATAATCTAATACCTGAAATATTTAACTATCTGATTCTTTCTTTCTTTGTTTTGCTTTGTATAGTTTATGGTGATTTATTGCCAGGCGCATTATGTTTTGTGTGTTATGTTCATTGGAACTTTGTCAAAAATCTTCATGCCTAGATTGGCAGCATATTCCTTTGTGTTGGTTTCTGGTAGACAGCTCTGACCCCTCCACCCTGATGGCTCTTTAAAGTACAGTTCTTCTTATAGTTTTTGTGATTATCAAAATGGGGTGAATTCAAGCTCCAGATCTGTATGAGTATTGTATATGTGGTTATACATTCTCAAGGAAATTATTTTGTCAATCTTCATTAGAATTGGAGTGAGGCCGAATTTTTCTTGCCATTGTGCCATGCAAGGTGGATTTTATTTCTAGTTTACTATTTCACTGAGGTCTCACATTTTTTGGAGGGGCAACATCTTAACTTTGCACAGGGATCTCAAATAGGACATTTTGCCTTGTATAACCCATAAGCTACATCTTCTGTTTTCCATAGCTGTAGGTCAATAAGCATGGATAGATGGTCTTGGGGCATCTTCTTACTTCAGAACTTGATTAACTTTTTATGATGTTCTCTCTCTGTTGGGTCCTCTCTCTCCAACCCCAGCCCCTCACTGCCACCCAAGGATTTCTTTAACTTTCTTCTTAACTCAGATACATTTAAAGCATTTACAAAGCATACCTAACTTTTTAAAATATCTCAGGTCAAGAGGGTTTTTCCATGATAGTTACTCCACCATATTTCCATAAACAGAAGTTTCATATTCTCTCTAAAATGTAATTGAGAATTTTTTTCATTCTCCAATTCTCATTTCATACCACAGACATTTTTTAGCAATCAAGCAGTACAAGATTGTACAGGAATCTTATTGTATGTTTTTCTAATACCCTCATCTTTTTTTTTTCTGAGGAGTAAATGTATACCTGGAGTAGTGTTTCCCAAAGTGAATTCCACAGAACACTAATTTTGTAGTTATGTGGTCAAATAAGCTTGAGAAACAGTGGTTTAAACAAAGTTACAGATTTCCTCACTGAAGAACGTGTGTGGTGTGCATTATGTTGTGTGTCTCTGAGGGTAGGATAACACGGGACTGAGGCACTTCCCTGAGGTACACTTGAGGAAAGCTGGCATAGAGGTAAAAAAAATGACTTCCCTAAGACCGTAGAGGTAGTTGACAGCAGAGCCAAGGCTAGAACACGGTTCTTCTAACTCTCTCTCTCTCTTCCTCTTTATGATCACAATAAAACATTTTGTAGAATAGCTCCTTGTGACACTATTTCCAGTAGTACCCCATCCTCAAATTGAAATGCTTTCGGAGCCTGTCTTCTTTCACTAAATGAAAGGGAAGTTGGCATCTCTCCCAAAAGCAGTTAAATACGAAAGCTCCAGAAGTTCTTCAAGGAAAGTAAAATCTGAAGTAGAAAAGCCAGGGTTCCAGATCTTGACCTGACATAGAAAATCGATGTTTTCATGGGGCTTCCATCCAAATCAATGCAGAGACATAGTCATCTGATTTTTAAGGGGGTTTTTACTCTCCTGAAAAATCATAGTTTTTAGTTGGCAGGGACCAAACTCCCAAGAACAAGTTGTCACAGAAAACTTTTTTAAAAACTACTTTTGGATTTCAGCCAACAGAATGTGCACAGTTTCTGACTGTTAGTGCATTCTTCCCGCTGTTGTAGAAAATGGGCTGTGTGGACTTGGGAAGGTGAAACACAATGTTATTTACATTTTTGTGCCAAAACATTATGAAGGGAAATAGTCAAACACACTGAGTGAGGGCAGCATATGAAAATTAATAGGAACATTTTGAATATGTGATATTTTACTTGAAACAATATAAATGAAAAGAGTTCTATCAAGGTACTTTTTTGACCTCTTTTAGATGTTTCTTCTTTTTCTTTTTTCTTTTTTTTTAACACTCTCAGTTCTTTATAATAAATCCCTTTGGATCCTAGACCTCAAAGTTCTTTTCTTTTAGAATTTCCTTTTCTCTTTCTGTGTACAACAAATACCTTTCAGAGACAAAAAAAATCCCAGTGCCTCAAGTCTTCTAAATAGTCAGTTCATGACATCTACTAACATTGAAATAGGACAACAAGGGTGAGTACTGGGTTTGGAATCCAAGTGTTGGTGTCCCATTTAGCCATCAATCCCCCAAAACAAATGGATATATACAAAGGTATTCAAAGAGGATGAGAAAATTATAGATATTTTAAAGTAAGAACTTCTAATTGAAGGTTAAACTGTGAGCTAAGCATTTCTGAGGTGGTGCTTTATAAGATGGCAAATTGACCACATTTGCACGAGGAAAAAGAATATTATGGAGAATTCATAATAATGAGAGAGTAGAAGAGAAAGAGAAGAAGAAACATTGAGCTTTTACCCTATGTCAGATACCAAGTTCATTACTGTATAAATACTGTGTTTTATTTGTTCCTCAAAGCTAGAAGAGAGCATCTGTTATCACCCTGTTACAGGTGAGGCTTAGGGAGGGAACAAACTGAGGTAATCTGTTCAAGATCTTATATCAGAAATGGTAGATCAGGAATTTGAACCCAGTTTGTTTATTTGTTTTCTAACACCATATACCTGCCTTAATTGCTAAGCTACAGTGCCTCCTACAGCAAGTGTAGCTATAGGTTATATCTTTTAAAAAGTTTTTTTATTATATTACTGAAGCATATATATATGCATATATATGTATATATGCATATATATATATATATATATATATATATATATATATATATATCTTCACCATTTTGGAGAAAGGATTTGACTTTATGCAGTGACTCTAAACCACTGGAAGCCTGCAGCCAACTGGTCACCCCAGTGGTTTGGGCACAACCCAAGGGTGGCAGTGAGTGATGTTAGCAATAGATGAGCCTGAGGCTGGTCCCTGGAGACAAGCCAAGGGTAGCCTGGAAGCTGAATGTCCCAGGAACAAGGCAGGGTAGATCCAGGGTTAACTGGGATATAAACAAAATAGTAAGAGGATCAGGACATATCTGAAAAAGCATTTTCTAGGGGGCATGGCTAGCTTTCCTCAATCTGTAGTCTCTAGGGTATCCAGAGGGGCTCTTTCAAGACTTGAGATGACTTTTCACATGTCTAATAGGATGGCCAGGAGACTAGGTAATGTAAGGTTTAATCCCATGCATTTTAGGTTAGTATTTATGAAATGACACATCGGGAATTGATTATTTTAACGATAAAATAGACTTTTGATCTCAGTATTTAACTTAAGAGCACAACACTTCATAGTCATAGTAATAACCCAAGTTGAAATACCTGCCTTATTTTCTCACAAAATATGCCTACTGCACAGTTATAGATCAAATTTTCATTTAGAAAATATGACTATTCTCTTTACAATACACAGCGCTTTTATTTCAATTTCCTAACTCAAGGTCTCTCTGACCGTCTATCATTTGAAATCACTTCCTCCCTCTGATTTTATTCCCTGAATTACCAGCCCCATCAGTCACTGTAGCTGGAAACTTAGCAGTCATCCCTAAGGTGCTTCTTCTCCATCATCCATATCTGTGCAGTCAACAGTACCCTCCATTCTAAGTCATATGTGCTTTACACACTCATAAATGTACCCTTTCTTCTCCATTCCTAAATTCTCCATCCTATCTACCTTATGGGCCAGTAGGCCTTCTCATGTCCAATATTTGGGTCAAACACTGATTCTCAGCCTGGCTTATCATTGTCAGGCTTGTGGGATCACATGATAAAAGGCATGGAATCTAGAAAGAATGACCAAGGACTGCTTTGCTTAGAAGGGATAATGTGAGTGGTGGGTATTTTTAGGGTTCTAGGCCTTTCAATATTAGATATGTACCCTGTATGGCTTTTGCATACAGGTTAGAATTAAATTCTTGGTATATGAAGACTTCACAACTGGGACCCCAGCCATGTTCTCTGCCTTGCCCCACTCCCAAACTCACACCATATGTGTAAGCCACATAGACATATTGCTGTGTCATGCTCCTGAGCTCGAAGTGTACACCCCCATCATGTCCCCCAAGAGTGCCTTAATTCCTCCTTCAGAATTCAGACACCAGCAACCCTGATGGAATCCCCAGCCACACACATGTTCTCCAAACCAGTTTACACCTCTATGCAGGTACATTTTCTAGTATCTATCAAAATGTGTTATAATAATAATTTGTACTGTGTCTCCCCCTTTACTTAGTGACCTTGAATGTAGACGCATATCTTACTTATCTTTTATCCCAGCCCCTTGCATGAATCCTGGGTCAATAAATACATATGTTGAATGAATGTGCTAAGAACAATTAATTATGACAAAGAAATTATGCTGGTCCCTTTGATAAATTCTGTTGTAGTCTGTGGTGCACTCCTTTTTGTGAGATACTTCAAGAACTGTATACCTGATTCAGTATAAGTAAAATAAAAAGATCTGCGTAGGATTGCTGAGTTAGAATATCAAAATATGGAAAAGACATAGGAAATGTTTGTTAAGTTAATAATAAAAGATAAAGTCAGGATTGATTGTTTGCTGACATAGCTTTAATCAAAATAAGAGTTGAAGTTTTAACCAATTTTAGCATTTAATATATCCTCCTGCTAGTGGGTAGTATTTCAAAGTATGTTAGTGTCTTGGATTTTAAATAAAAATATCATGTTTTCTTCAATGCTATTAGTTTCAAATGCCACCACTTACTTTCTCTGTGTTCTTTATGCCTTGTGCATGCTACCTAAATTTTCTGAGCAACATAATCCAACCTTAAAGCATAGGAAATGATACCTAGCTCACATAATTATCACAATGATCCAAAGAGGTAAAATACCTAAGATCCCAAAATACTGGCTGCCATAGTTACCACTTACTGAGTAAAGTTAATTTCTTTCTCCTTTGTGTTTTTTTAAAGTCATTTTTGTTAGATGGGCTGTACACCAAAATGTTAGGTTCACAGATTTGTAATAACTTGTCATTCCTACACTACATTACACTGCTATAAATCCCTGTAGATCGTCGCTTTAGGAAGATAGCAGTAGACTCCATGGATGAATCTCTTTGCTCTGCTGGTGGCGAATACTTTGGGCTGAGGAAGCCCATAGCCACTGTGGGCAAAGGGTCTCCTTCAAGACAGAGTAGGTCCTGGGCCCACGCACATCTTTAATCACATTTAAAAGGCTGAAAGTCCACCAGAGCTGTCTCTCCCGTAAGGGTCATCTTGAGACACCCCTCCTCTTGTGCACTGTGAGGCCCTTTGGATGCCCTAGGATTGGTCCACTTATTTATTGAAACATTCAAATCAAACCATTTTTTTTTTTTTTTTAGGAAAAAGAAAAACCAACATCAGGGTTATTGAAAATATTAATGGCTTTGTTTAGGAATAGCATACCACATTTGAAATCTTCTAAAGAAAGCATACTAAAAACATCCTATACATTTGCTTTGAAAAGCTGACAGAAGTGTTTTTTGTTTGTTTGTTTGTTTTTTAAGTAAATTACCCCCAGAGCACCTGTGTGGCTCAGTTGTTAAGTGTCTGCCTTCAGCTTAGGTCTTGATCCTGGAGTCCTGGGATTGAGCCCCGCATGGGGCTCTCCGCTCAGCAGGAAGCCTGCTTCTCCCCTCTCACTCCCGCTGCTTGTGTGCCCTCTCTAGCTGTGTTTCTCTCTGTCAAATAAATACATAAAATCTTTAAAAAAAGAAAAGAAAAAGAAAATTACCCAAACAACTAGAAGAAAAGACAGAGCAAGGGATGGGCAAGGGTTGGTTGGTTGATGCTTGACATGCGAAACCCTTTACCATTCATAAAATATTGAGGTTATTTTGGCTGAGGAGGAAATTGCTAAGGATTAGGTTTATAGTACTTAACCATGTCTCAGAAATGATACTCTGTACAGCTTGTCAAAAGACTAAAAAACAAATGAACAAACAAAAACAAAATACAAAAAGCAATCCTGTTAGGGGACCCAGGCTTTGCATCCTGTCATTTATTAAATTTGTCAGCTGAAGTAGGATTACGGCAGTAGTAGGATTACGGCAGTCGGTTTATTAACCTTCAGAAAACCTGGCATGGCGAGGCCTTCCGGTTGGCACTCAGCTGGAAAATGTGGTGAAGGGAGTTAGTGAAACAAGCACAATGCTGAGTACCTGCTGTGAGGAAGTCATTACCATACCAAACCTGTCACTGATGGAGCCAGGTAACAAATTTTGGAAGGGCTACCTTCCTGAGAATCAGCAAGGTTTTATGTAGAATCTTTCTGTGCAAAGGAAAATCCTTTCATAGCACAAGTACTGTGGTGGCCCAGGAACCACAAGCCTGGAAAATGACACTGTGCTCTGGGCAGACGTTTGTTTTCCTATATGACATTCTAGGCCCATGGTCATGAGTGTCTAGATTCATGTTCGCCTACCCATTTAAAAGGCAGGACTTATGCCTTCCTCTTCACAGAAGCGTGAGCGCCGTGGGGCTCTGGGGTCCTTTCGCTGACGATCCCTGCCCTGGGTGGTGAGAGTGGGTATGGCCTGAGCATGGATGGGCAGGGGAAGTCATACTGTGGCCTTTTGAAGTCTTTGCTCATTATGATGGATACCGCAGAGGCCAATTTTTCTATTCTTTTCTTTGCTGCTCACCATAGATCCAAGTTTCTCTATTTCTCCCCCCAAACCCAGGAAGGTAGATAGGATATATAGAGGCTTCTAGATTGTGCCCTGAAGTTCAAACTACAGGGTCCTAAATGTCCAGTGTCCACAATTACAGTGTTTACTATGTTTCAGACTTTATTTGAAACACCCAGCTATTAGTGAATTGAATCTTGCCATCCTCACAGTAGCCCAGGAGGTAGGTGCTATAATCACTATTTTTCGAGTTTTGAGGCAACTGAGACAGAGACGGGTGACTTGGCTAGGGTCACAAAATCCAGTAAGTGGTGGCTGGCTTCAGGTTCAAACACCTCGTGAAGCTGATCTAGAGCAGTCAACACGGTGGTGGCAGTCTGGTCCATGTGAGCCAGGTCAGCTTGTCCATATGGAGCGACCTTCCCTTCTAAGCACAAATTGCTGAAAGGTGAAGACAATGCATGGGAGGAAGGGGAAACAGTAAAAATCTGTGAACCCTCCCCTGTATGGAGTCCAAATGATCAAAACCCTTTATCATGTATACAAATCACCTGAGGCATTTATTCATTTTGCCCTCACCTGCAGAAATTTCTGATCCGTCAAGCCTTGGAGCTTTGGGTGCATGTGAATGTAAGCACTCCCAAATAATTCAGAGCATCTTGAGGGCGTCTGAGAAACATTTCAGTAGAGATTTGTGCCTTGTTTCCACAGCCTTGGGGTTATTTCAGAGAGGATAGAAAGATCCTAAAATTTTATCCTGAACATCTCTCCTATCTTGTGGATGTGTCCCAAGGAAGGAACTCTGCAGGACTCAAGTTCACCTTCAGCGGCAGGTTTCGCGCGGGCAGTGATGAAGGGCTTTGGAGAAGCTGGCAATACTGAGATAGACTAAGATCTTAACCATGAACACGAAGACTTGATTTTTTTAAAGGAGATAATGCCCCTTCTTCTGGAAGGTACAGCAGGTGGCAGTGTACTCCTCTGAGGAAGTAAGTTTAGAAATTAAAGCTTGCGGGACATTTCAAATAGGGCTGAACTGTGAATTCCTACTTATGTGCCCTGGACATAGGAATGGGGGAAAAACAACTCTAAAGATATTAGGTCATCTGTGGCTTATCAGATGTGTTTAAGACCCTGGTGGGCCAGGGTGGATACAACTAAAAATGCCCTTGCAATTTTACTGGATGAGGATTTGACCCTACAGACCAGCCAATCTAGCTCTTTTGAACAAGAAAACAGTCCACAGATAGTCTTGCGTCCCTTCAAGCCAATGTCAGGCATGGCTACAGATGATTTAACCCAATCATTAAAGTGAAAAGAAAGCAGAAACTGTTTCCTATGACATGAATTTAAAGAACAGATGGGCTCCCCCACCCCCACTGAATAGAAACAGTGAATCGAAGTGGAGTAAAATTAAGCTAAATAAGAGGAAACAGTGAAATTTTGTAGACTGTAGAATGGTCTCATTGGGAACATTTTGGAAACCCCATCACTTAGTCATTTCAAACTAGACCAGACAAATGACTTGAAGATATGCTGTTAGAGTCAGGGTTATAGAGAATGGATAAAGGAATTTTTTTTCTTATCCTCTATGGAAATTTCCTCCATGGTGTCAGCTGGCGTGTTCTCTCTCTCTCTCTCTCTCTCTCTCTCTCTCTCTCTCTCTTTCACACACACACACACACACACACACACACACAGTTGCGTACGTTCATATTGTCTCCTTTCTGACTTTTCAATTTGATCATCACCAAAACATTTTAAAACCTCAAAACTTCCTTCTATTGCTGGTCTACATCCACTATCTATTCTGATCCCCCTTTTCCTTCACTATGGATGAGGTTTTCCATTCAGACTATAAAACCCTTACAAGTTCCCCTTCATCATCTTAAAGCCTTGTAAGCACCTTTCCTGGCGAGTCCTTGTGATGGCAAGTAGCGAGCAGTGAACTTCCTCCTTGACACTTGTTGGGGAACAGAAAGGATCACCCAGTTCCCATCAAATGGGGATACTCAGAAGCCATGCATTCCACCAGGCTCATGTAATATACCCAACCATACCCAACCAGAAAACCACTGACCATTTCTTCTGTCCCTTGAATAACAAGACTTTTCATGGATAGCTAGTAGAAATCACAACACGGAAGAGACAACGTCTTGCAAACTTGGAACTGAAAGTGGGGCTATTAGGCATGACCATCCCCCTCTTTCCTATTCTTCAGAGTTTAGTCTGTCCTGCACCAAAAGATAATGACTGGATTTTATTTACTTTTTTGGTTCCACTTTGTGTTCACTACAGTAAGAAATTTGAATGAAATTTAAAGAGTATTTATGATTCCATTATGCTTTTATTCTGTGATTATGGGAAATTGGGAATTGGCTACATGTTTCTTAAAAAAAAATTATTTACCTATTCTAACTAGTTGACAGTAATGAAATAGAATAAAATACAGACTTTTATTTTCCATTGTATTTTTTTTAAACAAAGCTTTTTTGACTATAATTCATTCCTTTTCTTCTGCTCCTTGCTGCTCATGGCCAAGATCAAGCAAGATTTGGGGCGCCTGGGTGGCTCAGTTGATTATGCATCTGCCTTTAGCTCAGGTCATGATCCTGGAGACCGGGGATTGAGCCCCACATCGGGCTCCCTGCTCGGTAGGAGGCCGGCTTCTCCCTCTCTCACTCCGCCTGCTTGTGTTCCCTCTCTAGCTGTGTTTCTCTCTGTCAAGTAAATAAATTAATTAATTTTAAAAAAAAGATCAAACAAGATTCTCCATCTGGCTTCATGAAATGTAAAAGTAAAATAAAATTACACTGACAGTAATAATAAAAAAAACAGCAATCATTCATAGAGTACTCACAGCTATGCCAGGCCTTTCATGAAAGCATTCATAGGTATTGTTCCATTATATCCTCACAACAGCTCTATAAGTAAAATGTTCCCATTTTACTGATGGAAAGATTGATCTTAGAAAGTCTCATCTATGTTTAAAATCACACAACTATTGTGTAGCAAGAGTCCAACCAGTTTTTTTTTTCTGACCCCAAAGCTTATGTCTTTAACTATCTGCTTATAAACCTCAGAAAGACATTGTTATTTAAATCTTTTTAAAATTGTTTTTATTTTATTATGTTATGTTAGTCACTATATAGTACATCATTAGTTTTTGATGTAATGTCATTTAAATCTTAAGAAAATCATTGTATTTGCTGTGGTCCTCCCTTCCCTTATGCTGTGTCTTCTTACTCTGTCTTCTAGAAGAAAACAAGAGTCCATCTTCCAAAATGATATTTTTGAACCATTAAAAATAGAGACACTCTATTTTATAGCTTTTTAAAAAATATTTTATTTATTTATTGAGAGATAGAGAGTGAGTGAGAGAGAGCATGAGAACGGAGAAAGTCAGAGAGAGAAGCAGACTCCCCACGGAGCTAGGAGTCTAATGCGTGATTCAATCCCAGGATTCCAGGATCATGACCTGAGCTGAAGGCAGTGGCTTAACCAACTGAGCCACCCAGGTGCCCTCAAAATAGTAGACACTCTTGTTATTAATTTTAGCAACTATTAAAAGAATTACACAAATAAGGCAATCATGCAACTAGGAATGGATTCTTTGGGCAAGCAAAAGAAACCAAATAGTGGTTCTCAAGAAAATCATATAGTAAATTAAAAACCATTTTTGGCATATTTGATCATTTAGTATATTTTCAAATGCTAGTTTTATTTAAGAGTAAAAAACATATTGTTACAATCCATAGTAGGAAGGGTAGTATGCTGATTACATTTGGTTTTGGAAGAAAAGGAAAAGAGTGATTTATATCACTTTTTCTATCCATCATCCAGAAAGATCATCTACACAACATGAAGTCTATTCACTTTCCACATGAAAAGCAGTCCATCATGGTAGGGTGACTGACTGGAGCATGGGATTGTGAGTCAGTGGTATTTTATTCATTGTTTTCAAGATGTTGATCATAATCACCTAGGAACTGATGAGTGCCCCAGAGAGGAAAGTGAGTAGATCTCTTCCTGTCTTCCAAACACTTACAAATGTTGGCAGCGTCATACACCTTGTGTATAAATATAACATTGGACATATAACTAGAGAGCAGGTGCTTAACGAAAACTTAGCAAGTGCATAAGTGAACAGGGAAATATTGGTGTACTGCTTTTCTCCACTCCAGATTGAATGCCAGCTCCAGAGAGCAGAACTTGGCATTCTTAATCAACTGCCATCTTTGTAGAACCTAGAAAAGTACTTGGCACATACTAGATGCTTAATAAGGACATCTTAGATAATGTGAGCTTTAACACAAGGAATCAGTGGGATGCTGCACCTCTCCCTGCATCCATTTCTATATCCCTCTGGGGGAAGAGTGGGATTGTCCACTTTCCTTTTAAGATTATCACTGTCGAGGCCATTGCTCTTCTCAGACAAGAAACATTCATTTAGTGTAATCAATATTGCAGGTGATTCAAGGATGGAATATCCTAAGTGTAAGCATCTGTTAGGAAACATGAAAGGTATTCAAAGACAGAGTCCTTGACATTTATATGTTCTGAATGATGCCCAGTTTCCAGCGGGTAAACAGTGAGTTCTAAATTGCCACAATAAAAGATCAGTGCCATTGTTGTAGAAGTGCACTGTGTCTCTCCCAGCTTGAGCACAGAAAATAAATGTTGGCACCATGGGATAGATTTTGCACCCACATGGAATTATTTGATTCCACTAATAATGCTAGAAATGTTAAGAAAACATTCTTAGGGGAAAAAGCAGCAGAACATTGGTGCATGCAAAACCAGTCTTTTTCATCTGAACTCCAGGATCCATTTGCTTTCCATTGTTTGCTGTAAGTATTCTGGATCTGTTTTCACTTTTATTTGTGGTCAGCTTGATATGTCTACACGAAAGCACACTTCAGAAGTAAAATGACTGTGTCTTTTTATAGTATGACTTCAGACAGTTGGACAGTTTTAGGACTCACTGGCTCCTGGATCAGTTTTCCCATGCCTGCTTGAACCGTGCTAGTTAACATAGTGCAGAGAAAGAAGGCATGGTCCTTAAAGGCACATGACTCCAACCTATTGAGTCAAGCTCTGGGCTCAAATGCTGCCATCAGACCTTCATGCATAACGCTCCCCCACCCCCAGCTGATTTTTATTCTCCTGAAATTCTCTCAGTTTTCCTTGACTACAGTGGGACTCATCTGGGTGTGTCCAAGGGTAGGGTCTAACTGGCTGCATGTAACATACAGTTTGAGCTGGGGTGCAAAACCAGAAAAGCATTCTTTACTATTTATATGGGACTTCACCAATTTCTGGATGCCAAAAGTGATGAACTCACTGCTTCTGAATAACTCATTCATCAAACCAGAGATGAACAGTTTTCTTCCTTGGGTTTCATTAGAAAAAAAAATCATTTGCTGGTTCATTGCCTGGAAGCCAAAATATGTTTGAGGTTCTCCACTTCAACCCAAGCTGACAACACCTCAAAGCAAGATGACTTGCTTTCATGTGGAGAGGTGGTGTGTGTGTGTGTGTGTGTGTGTGTGTGTGTGTGTGTAAGCTGTTATGGTCATGAGGATCTGGAAAAGACTCTGAGATGGACTTGAATCTTCTTGAAGATTTCCTCCGAAGTTCAAGTTCTTGCAAACCATTTGGCTCTCCAAATGGAGACTGATGGAGAGCCATCACTTTGGTATCATCCAAATGTGAACCCAGCCCAGGAAATTGTTAATGCTCCAGTGTTAGAAATCAGTATTTCTTCTGTAGAGTTGATTTAATGACAGTTGTCATTTTTTTTTAATGTTCTTGTGAAAAGAGCACATATTCCTTTGGGGTACTTTTTAATATAAAAATGCTAGTTTTTTTGCTTTTGAACATATTAAATGATCCCATGTTTGTTATCAAGCTATTGAAGGAGCATGAAATCAGTGTGTTGTTATGCCTTGGTCTAGGATCATTATGCATGTGCAACACATCATCTAAGGAGCCTCAGAGACAAACACCACAAATACAGCAGTGAGAAGAAAAGGCTCCTTAAATAGTGCATGCATCTTGGAAAGCACTTAGGGAAACTCCTAGAAGTAATGGATAGATACACTTCCAAACCTTCAAATAGCAGGCATCCAATGAAAAATCAGTTAAGTTTTATGATATCTTTATCTGTAAAAAAAACTAAAAGGTTAAAATTTTTTCAAGTTTACAAGTACCGACAACTAGATATTTTGAACCAAATTCCAGCTTTTGAGAAGGTGGTTGTCTAACCTCCACCACCCTGCTGAGATTTTCTTCTCAAAGTGTTCCAGGTGGTCCTGAGTAGCCAGTACGCTTCATGAAACTTTTGGCCAAAAGTTGCAGATATTCAACCCCAAATCCCTCCTACCTTAAATCTGCTTCATCCTATCCATACACCTATGAATGTTGAGAGTAGCTTCCTCCTGGGGAATTCTTTGAAGCTGGAGATTCCATTCAAGACAGCCACAGCCTTCTCTTCTAAACCATCATCATTGTCAACTTCCCTCTTTGACCTGATTTTCATCTTTGCTTATTACTGTTACTCCTTTCTATAAACTTTATCAAAGTAGAGAAACTCTGGTGGTTCTGATTCATGTTGCTCTTGAGTGCCCACCTGTGCGGAATTGTAGCCTGGTTTTGTTGCTGCCTCCCCTTTTATTTGTTTTGGTAGGAAAAACATTATTATGAATGTTTACCTTGAGATTGGGTTCTGATTTCCACAGATTTGAACCCAGAATGGCTCCTCCACTTAACCAAACCATTTTTAATATCATGGAATCAGTGAAAAGTGATAATATTTGCACAAAAGCTGGAATAAGAACCCTGGAGTAAATAAATGGGGCCACTTGAGGCAGGGGCCAGAAGGTCTGGCACAGCTTCCTTAAGGAGTGAGATGATCAGACGACTCATAACCTGTTCGCCACATGGTGCCATGGGCAAGCAGTCAGCAATCTCTGACTTAGAGTCTGTATATGTCAATTTATTCATCTAGGAGAAGGAAGTAAGAAAGATATCTACTACCCATCTCTTATAGTTGTAAAGTTTAAACAAGTTTGTATATGTGAAGCGTTTCACACCATGCCCATCACCCACAAGATGCTCCTCAATAATGGTGACAGCAGAAACAGAAGTAGCTTGCCCACTATTATGGTAACTTTGCTTCTGTATAGGCTCATGGGCTGGAGATGATCACTGAAAAGCCATAGGCCAATTGTATATACATCTTTAAAGAACTATATTTGATTTGATGCTTAATGCTATAAAATCAGAGAGCTTGATGTGAGGCCTCACATGATAGATTTTCAATAAACCAAGACTACTGAGAAAGGGGAGGGCAGGTTGCCAAGGCAGGTGCAGTCTGAGGACATTACTCCATTTCTTAGAAGAAACAACCAAATTGCTCAAGGACCAGGCCATGTAACTAAAACTTTGTTAGTAAGGTTAAATTTAGGAAAGGACTATGGGCCCTTGAGGAAGAGTCTGTAGGAGGAAGCTGGACAGCCAGACAGATGCTCAGTAATCTGATGATGCTAACTTGCGGGTAGTTGGAATTGTGATGGAAGGGCTATCTGGCTACATGTCCCTAGGCAACTGCAACCTTACCCTGTTTGCCAGCAAGAGATGCATTGGAGTGGGTGAGGGCATCACAGGAGCTCAAATCACAGAGGAATTCCAGGCCTGAGAGAGCTAGTTGATTCCAGGTACATCTGAAGGCTGGCCCCTGGCATCACCTGCAGATAGAGAACATCATATAACCAGTAGCAGAGGCCCAGGCAGTCTGAACAAGTGGAATGACCATCTAGAAAACTAAGAAGCCTTAGATTTGTAAAAACTGTGTTCAGCCACGTCTGGATTATCTGCACAGAGGCGTCTCTATGCTTGGGCACGTCTCCTCCCTCACTGCCCAAATGGTCTACTTCCTGTCATGCTCCCTGGGGATATTGCCTCCATTCCCCAAGCCTTACTCTTCTGCAGTTTCACAAATCCTCCTTGATTTAAATTCTTTGCTCTTCCATTGTCCAAACCTAATAAGGAAGTCAGTCAGCTGTGGGTTGGGATAAGAAGCTGGTGGTGAGGAATAACATTCCTCCAAGGGCCTTTTGATCTTTAAGAGGCTATAAGTGGCCCAATTCCCTGCTTTTATGCAAAAATATCTCTTGTATGTGTCATTCAAAAAGACTGTTTTCCTTCCCATGAATGTAATTGTTGTCTCTTGGAGATTTTATAAGAAACAGAATGTAGGCCGTCCCACAGTCGAGCAGAAGAGAGAAGCATGTTACTTCTTGGATCACCTGCTAGACCTGTCTTCCTTAGTCACTGATACCTGTCTTCTTCAGTGGTCGTTCCTGCTTAGTCCTGTGTCCCTGACCACTAGACCTGTCTTCCTTAGTCACTGATAGCTGTCTTCTTCAGTGTTAGTTCCTGCTTAGTCCTGTGTCCCTGACCACTAGACCTGTCTTTCTTAGTCACTGATACCTGTCTTCTTCAGTGGTAGTTCCTGCTTAGTCCTGTGTCTCTGACCACTAGACCTGTCTTCCTTAGTCACTGATAGCTGTCTTCTTCAGTGGTAGTTCCTGCTTAGTCCTGTGTCCCTGACCACTAGACCTGT
>PITA01014284.1:0-17920 GCA_004023965.1 Spilogale gracilis
CAACTCCCTGAATTCACAACAAACAGGCCTGTAGGCTCCTAGGCCGACTTGGGAAGGCTTCAGAAGGCTAAAGACTGGGAGGAGGCATGTATGTCTCTTAGACTGTCCTCAAGCAGGAGGGGCTTTTAATCCCCTCACTCTCCTTCCCCAGTGGCCAGAGGCCACTGCCTCTCAGGGACTCGGAGGAAGTTGCCCTGTTTCCAACTCAGGCAATGAAAAAAGTGGGGAGCAGTGACAGGTGGGGCTGAGCAGGTGTGGGGGCAGGGCTTGGACACCACCCTTCACTAGTGAGGCCCACTTGACCTTTGACCCCCGCCTGCAGAGTGAGAGGGGCCGGCTGACTCCTCTCCTGCCCATAGTCTTTCTCAGCAGGGACCCTGTGTGGTTGTCATGGTAACTTACTTGCCTGGCTCCCTTCCGACTATTAGGGACCAGGATGGGCAAGGACTTAGTGTATTGGAAGTGGGTAGGACTGGGGGCCCCTGGAGAACTTTGCTCCCAGGGCACCTGTGCTGAGAGGGTGGGGAGTAGTGCCGTCTCTTTGATCTCTTCCCTGGGCAGGAACTATGGCCTCTAGCCAGGACCTGGGGCACATCAGGCATGGAGGGAGTGTGTGTGGAATGAGTGAGGGGCACCCATTCTCTCGTTAGAGCACAGAGGGCTGATACACAGTGAACTGGTCTCGCAAAATGGCCAAAAACCCGATTGAAGGTGTGTCTGGGTTCAAATCCCGATTCTTCTCATTCTGGACTGTGTAACTTAGGCAAGTTACCTAACTTCCCTGTGCCTTAAAGTGGGGGATCATAAAAGTACTTTGATATAGAGCTATTGTGAGGATTAGATCGTGCGCGTGTAGCCTTCTGGACAGCCTGATGTGACGGGCCAAATGCCCCATGCGAGGTCGAGCACCTCCTCTTTGCTCCTAGCCCTCACTTCTTGCAGGGACCCCTAACACCCCCCTGGGGGGGCTCTGGCAGGGAAGAACTGATGGCAATGGAAGACTGGGGGGTGGGTGGGTGGAGACAACCTTTCCAGTACTTAAGACTCCTAGATTCTAAGACCTTCCAGACTCACCTTCTCGAAGCCTCAGTCTCCCTCCCTACTGCTGAAGCCAGCTGACATTGGTTGCAGGTTCACCAAATAGCTATAGGCCCAGAGAGGGGCCCAGGGGACTTAGGACATGTCCCTCCCTGTCTGCCAGTGCTTCTCAGGCTGAGCGCTCCCTCCCCCAGGCTGCTGGCTCAGATCAGCTTTAGCACCCCTCCCACCATTCCATCCCTGCTGCTCTGTTCTTTTCACCAGGCTGAACGCAACATTCTGTCCTTAAATGGCTTAACTGGCTGCCTCCTCTCCTTCCTGGCCTAAGGGGTCAGGGACCTTCCTTGGGGAGAACAGTGGCAGTGTGGAGCTGTGACATGCATGGCAGCTGTTAGGGCTGCCTCAGAGTCCAGGGTCACCCGGATTCTCCGTACCCTCTGCCTGGGCATTCCCCCGAGTGTGGCAGAGCAGTGCCCAGGCCTGCTTGATATATAGAAGCCCAGATGGGCATGCCTGGCACCTGCTGCACACAGACAGGCAGCGAGGAGGCATCCTGAAGCCCAGAGGAGGGGTGGGGTCATACCAGCATCCACAGTGGCCAGAGGACTCTTTTCGTGGGCTGCATGGAAAGCGTGGGCAGTGCTGGAAAGAGTTCTGCTTCAGTCCTGTGTGCCCTGGGGCAGGGTGAGTGCTGAGGGGCACCCATGAGCAGGGCTTCTGAAGGTCCTGGCATGAGGAATGGGATGATGCAGGAGCTGAGGCTTCGGAACCTCTGGATGAGGAGCCCATGAGTGGACAGCAGGGGTCAGATGCCCACAACTTGGGGAGCTCTGCAGACAGGTGGTTTGGATCTTCTGGGGAGCGAGTGTCCACATCGCAGGGGAAAGTGGACTATAAGACTTTAGTGGTAGAAGTGGTAGAAGTGCCTGGGAGCCCAGGGCTTCTGGGTCTGAGACCTGGGTTTGCCTGCCAGGTACCTTCTGTAGCCCGGTGGCAGGGTGGGTGGGCTGGAGCCCCTGGCTCTCTGCATCCCCTCCTGCTGGGGGGGGACTTCCCTTCTATGGGCCTGAAAGCGAGGGCTCAGGGTTGGCCTGGGCCATGCCTCACTGCTGGGCTGGCCTTGTCGCCTATGCCCGGCCCCTGGGGCCTGTTCCTTGGGCAGGCTGGGGCTATTTTTGGGATTGGGCTGGGGCTCTGGGGCTGGTTTCAGATGTTCCAATGTGAACAGGAGAAAATGGGAACAGATGGCTGGAGGGTCCTGCTGGGAGCAGGTTATTTTTAGGGCCTTGTTAACCCTTTTGGGGCTTGTGGAGCCACCCTGAGAAGGACAGCCCTCTTTAGTTGTGAAGAGGACATGTCTTCTCCCTGGACCCCTGCTTTCTAGAACTTTCTGTGCCAGTTGCTCCTCTTGCCCTCTCAGACCCTTCACTCTTTAAGGATGTGCGTGTGTGTGACAAGAAAGGAGGCTCCTGCTTCGTCCAGCCCAAGCCCTGTAGGAGACTACCAAAGGGTCAGGCGGGGAGAGGGCTGCCTGGCAGGGGGAACACAGGCCACTATTGAAGGGAAATCCCCTTTCACTTGCCTCCTGAGGTTTTGAGATGCACACCTGAAGCCAAGAGAGTGGATAACTGCTTTCTGGGTTCACACTCTGGGCTCAAGTGTATGTCAGTAAAGTTAGTGATGCCCAGGGGAGAGCTAGCTCAGGGAGCTGGCCTCTTCCAGGAGGGCAGAAGAAGAGCCACGTCTTTGTACTTGGTACCCCTTATATAATGTCTGTGGTCCCGTTCCCTTGGATACTCCAAGGACAAATGCCCACATATCTGGGGCCATGCAGAGGGTAAAGAAGGGGAGGGACAGCGTGACCAGAGCTGGCATCTTGAGGGCTGAGATGGTTCGGTGAGATAGTTTCACTGAGTATCTCGCCCTATCCATTTACCGTCACTTTGAAGATGAGGAAGCAGGCTCAGAGGGACAAGTCCTCTAGCTCAGACAGGGCGGGAGGTGATTGGCTCCTCGTCTGCCTGACTGTGAACCCAGCTCTCATTGCACTGCCCACCGGCATCCGGCATCCCAACCCCAGGAGGTGAGGCCGCTGGGGTAGGATCTCCTGAGGGAACAGGTTTCTGGAATGAGTGTGGGAAAGGAGGCCTGGGGGCCGGGGGACCCTGCCTGTCTCTGGTCTCACAATCCCCTAAGCCCTTCTAGCCTGAGGGTGCCAGGCCTGACACCAGAAACCCCGTCTGGCCTTCCTGTCTTCCCTGCGGGAGGATCACAGGCATACATCCTGTCTCAGTCCCCACCCCCACCCGGGCCGGCCCACAGGCTCCTGCTTCCTGTAGGGTCACGGCCGTCTGGCTGGGACCAGCTGGAGGGCCCTCCAGGTGCTGCTGGGGCCCAGGGTTTGGGCCTGCAGGGCGGCGAGGTGAGGGGGTGGGGAGGATGTGTCCCCTGCTGGCGGTACCTGGGGGAGCGAGCGAGCCGAGTGGCGGGCGATGGGTGAGGTCCCGCCCCGTGGTGCGCTGGCGGGCTGTGCCAGCAGTCTGCCCGCACTCCAGTCCTCCCACAATGGCCCCATTGTTCCCGGGCCGCCAGGCAGTTTGGAGGAGGTTCCTAGGCCACCCCTACCCCCCCAAACAGGGGCCAGATTAACCCCTTGGAGGACAGGCCAGGTGAGGGCCCACGGGGAGCTACTCTGCCCATTCCTCCCCTCCGGGCCTCCAGGCTTTGGGAAATCACCTTCCATCCACGTGTATCCAGCCAGGGGACCACTCCCGAGACTGGGGTCTCCTGCTGGGGAGGGAGCAGCACCTAGACCCTCTCCCACCCCCACTGAGGTGCACATGCCAGGGCCAGGAAGTGCCAGTGGGGTGGCAGGCGGACACTAGATATATTTGGGCCGGTGGGGCTAATTCCAGCCACCACCGCCTGCCTTACTGGCTCCTGAGCTCCTTTCCTTCCTGTGAAACCAGAGCTGGGTTGGGCCTAGCTCAGGATTTCGGTGGATTTAAAGAGGCAGCACCGTCCCTGCCAGCCTGGCTTCCTCTCCCCCTCCCCAGGTAGGGTCTGGGGCAGAGAGAGGACTGAAAAGAACTTCTGGCTCTTGCCTTGCCCCTGGCTAACCCTGGGCCCTTACCCCGGCTGGGGGTACCAGGCTCTTGGCAGCTCCTCTCTCCCAGAGCTTTGGGCGGGTGGGGTGGGCGGGGGTGGGCTGTGGTTTCCTGTGTTGGCTGTTTGTGCCTGGCCCAGAGTGCCCGCCGCCTGCCTGGGCTTCCTGCCCTGTCTTGTTTCCTTGTGCCCCCCACCCTCTCTTCCCCTCCTCCCTGAGGGAGGGAGCAGCCAGGGATTGGGCAGCAGTCTTTGGGGGCACCCCACTGCCAAGGCGCCCGAGGCCTAGCCACATTGGCACTGGCTGATGGAGCCAAGTGAGGTGACTTGGAGCTTGTCTAGGCAATACTACTTGTCTTACAGACTCCAGAAGGGACAGTGGGCACCGGAATGGGCAGAACGCCCCCTTCTCCCCAGAAGCACCTTGTGCAGAGCCCCCGGACTAGAGTAGCCTGGGACTAGGCATTTCCACGTAGCTGCAGGCCTGGGGTGGCCTGGCATTGGCCTGGGGCTGTATGTGGGGTGAGCTGGCTTATCAACTGGACAAAAATCATTGATTTGTATGGTCTCCTTTGGCAAGGGGGGTGGGGGAAATAGGGAGAGCTGCTAGGAACCAGGGTGAGGGGAAGGCCTCTGAGGACCCACAGAGAGGGTCCCAGAGCAGTATCTTGGTCCTTGAGCAGATTTCCTGCTGGGCTATGAATCCTTGACCTCCCCACTCAGGCTGAGTCACCACCTCAGGAAGAGGAAGTGACCTGGGTGGTAGAGGAGAGCTTCTAAGGACCAAGGAGTCCTGATACCCAGGACCCATCCCTTGTCTTGGCTGCTGCATCTCCTTGAGCCAGGGGACTATAATTCCACCCCCATGGCTCCAGCCCGTTTCTTACCTGGAGGTGTCTGCCCACCGTACTGGGGAGCATGGAGCCTCTAAACCATTTTCTCACTGCCTCTGTTGGGCGGTTTTGAGCTAGGCAGTGAGGCTGGTGGGCCGGCTGGTGAACCAAGCGGGGGCGGGGGCTCCCAGAGAGGGGGGGCAGCGGGGGGAGGGAAATAGGCAGGTTGCCACCGTTGGGAATGCCCGTTACACGTGAGGCAGTTCTGTGTTGAGCATCCATTAAAGGCATCCATGGAAGCCTTCCTGATCTCTGCCCCCCCCCCCCCACGGGGGTCAGGTCAACTGGCTCCCCCCAGCACCCCAGGGAAGGCCAAGAGGAAGCAGCTGATCTCAGGCTCTGTCTCAACAGCCTCTGGCCGGTCGCTCAGGTGGCTCTCAAGCCTGTTTGTGAGCACAAGTCACCACTCTAGAGTCCCGTGCCTTTCCTTTCACTCATCCCAGGGGCTCCTGCTCCCAAGCTGGGAAGCCCCCTTCACTCACTGGTGAAAAACTGCACCCACCAGGAATTAGCCGCCCCCCATCCCCAGGCCCTCTAGGTGTCTTGGGGGGAGCCCTGAGCATGTAGAGGAGGAGGGGTCTTTGGGAGTCCCAGCAGGCTCCTGAGGGGTAGGGGGGAGGTGTGAGATGGGAAAGTCCTGACTCATCTGTGCTTGACTCAGCTCGCCCTGGGGCCGGTGGGAGCGAGGGGGTGGAGCCGGAGAGGAGAGGGCCACTCCAAGATTCTTCTGAGGAGGAGCTGTGATCTGACTGGGGACACTGAAGAGGACTAATTTTCTAACAGCCCCTTCCCAAATTATTACAGGTCCCAACATTTGAAGCTGTCAACACAGGAGGTAGTGGTACCCCGTGCCCCGCACCTCCGCCCCGCAGGGGGCGGGCCCAGTGGCTGGAAGCCCACCTCTCTGGTGCAGGCTCAGATGAGGAGTCCTGACTCTAAGGGAGTGGGGACCAAACACTGTAGTGTGGGGGGAGAGGGGAGGAGAAGAGCCCAGGAATGGGGTATTGGAGCAGCCACGACCTGGTCACATGGCCCCGGGAACGTTGCTTCCTTTACCCCACACCCCAGTTTCTGGTGAAATGGGAATAAGAATACTGTCCCTTTAGGTGGTAGGTCGTTTGGAAGACCGCGGGTGAAGGTGAGAGCTTGAGTGAGACGCCTCAGCCACAGGCCTGTCCCTAAACCCAGGTCCCTCTCCAGCCCTGCTCTTAACCGCTTCTGCTCTAACCTGTTGAGAGACGGGGGCTGGCTGAGGGAGGCTTCCCAGCCGGGCCCTGAACTTTGGAACATTCCCCTGAGGAGCCTTTCTTCTGGGAGGCCGACCCAGAGAAGGGAAGGCCACTATGCCTGGGGTTAATTTAGGGTTAGACTCCCACAGGGTTACGGGTTGGGTGGGGGCGTCGCCTCCGGGTCCAGCCCAGCCTCCAGCAGCCCCGCTGGGAGCGTCGGGAGTGCGCACGGGCGTCTGGCTGGACGGATCACGAGCTCGAGGCTGGGCCCAAGTCGCCCCTCCCCCACCTCATCCGTGGGGCGGGGGAGGGCAAGACAGGGGGCGGTTGGGTGAGGCTTCTGTGTGTGTGTGTCTGTTTGTTGGTGTATCTATGGCCCCGCGTTTATGTGTGTACGCGCGCGTCTGTTCCTTTGTCAGTACCAGGCGCAACTTTCTCTGGTTCCCTTGTGGCCGGGCCTCAGTCTTTTCATCCGTTCAATGAGTCGGCGCGCTCCTTCTCTGCCATCAGGCAGCCTGTGCGGCTGCGGGAGCCCCAGGCTGATTCCGCGCTCCTGCTTGGGCCAGCGCCTCCCTCGCCCTCCAGCACACCTCGGCGGGTCGGCGTGGGCGCGCCTCTAGTTTCCTGGGCTCCGTGCGTGTCTTTGTCTCCCCGTCCATATGTGAGCTGTGAGCGTGTGTGAGTCAGAGTTCGGGTGCTCGTGGGTCTCAGAGCCCCTGCCAGGCGGCGCCCACCGCCAGACCGAACCTCGGCCGGCCGCCGCCCCCCGCGCCCCGCCCCTCGCCGCACTTGGCCGGGCGTCTGTCCGTGCGGCGCGTGCGGGGCCCGGCGAGGCACGCTGCAGTCCTGTCCGTCTCCCGCTCCTTCGCTCGCTCGCTGGCTCCCTCGCTCGCTCTGCCTCTCCGCTCGGGCTCTGCCGAAGGGGGCGGGGTGGGGTGCAGGGGCGGGGGGGAGGGGAGGCTCCTGCATTCTTGCGGTCGGGGAGGAATCTGAGCCAGCGTTACTGGTCTCCAGAAGAGCCCAGCTGCAGCCCCGGGGCCCCGCCAGGCCTCTTGCTGCCCGCCCGGGCCTGCTGGAATGGGCACGGGCTAGGCCTCGAGCCGGGGGCGGGGCGGGGCATTGCCCCTACCCCGGCCCTCTCGGCGCCGGGAGGGGGGGCGCCCTGGGGGTGGGGCGTGAGGAGTTCCCCACCCGGGGTGAGGGGCGTGCCTGGGAGCCGGAGTCCCCCAGGGGGCCAGAGCAGACCTCACGGCCGCCCCATGCGGGCGCCTTTGCAACCTCTCCTTTTAGTGATTTCTGCCTCCGCGTCCCGGGGGGAGGGGGCCCTGCTAGAGACTGCAAGCTCCCTGAGGGTAGGTGCGGGAGAGATGGGGATACAATGGGCTTCTAGGATAGAGACCCCACCTAGTAGTCCTTCCTTTCCATTCCCACCTTACCCGGTCTAGTTCCCTAGTCCCAGGGCTGTTGGGTCCTCCCTTCTCCCCTCCCCTTCTTACACCCCCTCCCCAAGTCACAAGTTTTCTCTTTGGGGCTTGTTGCTGCAGTCCGTGCTCCAGTACCGAGTACCCGGCTGGGCCCTGGGCACGCACAGGGGCCGTAGCCCCACTGTGTGTGGGAGCCATGAGGATCCTGGCTAACAAGACAAGGTGTGTGGGTGTCGTGGAGGGCGGGAAGTGTGTGTGTGGAGTGCGGGGAAGGGAAGGGCCCAGTGATTCTGGGGCTGAGCTGTGCTGGCTTGGAGAGTGAGCCCTATGGCCACTTGGCTTCCAAGGCCACCAGTGGGATAAAGGGGGGTCAGGATGGGAAGGCCTGCCCTGAGGCAGGAGCCCACAGCCTTAATGCCTGGGCCCAGGAGACAGAGGGCAATGGCAATCGGCCAGGCCTGCTGCTCCAGTCCCATCCAGCCCTTACCTCCCGTAAAACGCTTTGAGCAGACCCCAGCCCACCCCACCGATGGGTCCTGTGGTGCCCTCTGGCCTCAGTCTAGCTGGGGGTGGGAGCTGGAGGGAGGGGCGGTGCCTGCCGCCCTCCCCTTCCCCAGGAGAAGCCGGCAGACAGGGCCAGGCGGCAGCAGCAGGACAGCAGAGCTGAAATAAATCTGAGCTGGTGTGGAATGAGGGGGGATAAATATCCTCTCCCGTGATGTGATCTTTCCAGCGGCTATTAATAGGTCTCCGGGGAGGGGGAGGCGGTGGGGGGAGCGGGCTGGAGCTTAAAGGGCCCGCAGCCTAGGCTGTAGGAATCCTTGGCTTCCAGCTTCACTCCAGTCTGCTCTGCACACCGCTCCCCTCCCCCTTTCCTCCTGCTCCTGCCTGCCTGCCAGCCCTGCTGGTGGACCCCCTTCAGGCTTTCCCCTCCTGCTCTGAGGAGCTGTCTGGACCAGTGGGTACCACTCTCCAGTGTGCTTGTCCCCACATCCCCAGGGGAATGGGGCCGGGGCATGAGGAGTGACCCTCAGGTCCTGTGCCCCTTACCTGCGGGTGTTGGGGCACATGAGGGTGGAGCATTAGAACCTTGGAAGGAGTCTGGAGACAGCAAACCCTAAAAGAGATACTATTCAAGTGTTGGCCCAGTGCTAGTGGAGGGAAGTTGCCGCGGAGGCTCGCAGTCTGGTGGTGGATTCTGCCACCCAAGGCCCTGGTTTCCAGCTGAATTGTGGGGTCTGAGAGGTGGAGACGGTTGCCCTATCTTCACTCCCTAAAGTGGAGAAAGGCATCAGCCCTTGTCTGAGGAACCACAGAAGGAGACAGAGAATAGTTGGTGGTTTTAACATGCTCCTTGGCCTCCACCTCCACTACCATTAAGTGAGGTGGGATGGGGACAGTTAAAATGCTGGCACTCTAGGCCCCTAGCAAGATTAACCTTTCATGTTTCTCCCAGGTTACCCCACCCCAGGAGGAGAGAAGCTCCAGGGAGCCCGCCGCTGTCCCCGCGCGGCCACTGCCCCCCAGCCCCAGCCAAGCCAATGCACCCAGAAAATAAGTTGACCAATCATGGCAAGACAGGGAATGGCGGGGCCCAATCCCAGCACCAGAATGTGAACCAAGGACCCACCTGCAACCTAGGCCCGAAGGGCGTGGGGGCGGGGAGCCATGGGGCCAAGGCCAACCAGATCTCACCCAGCAACTCAAGTCTGAAGAACCCCCAAGCAGGGGTGCCCCCTTTCAGCTCACTCAAGGGCAAGGTGAAGAGGGAGCGGAGCGTTTCTGTGGACTCTGGAGAGCAGCGAGAGGCTGGGACCCCATCCCTGGATTCAGAGGCCAAAGGTATCCCATCTCCTGATCCCAAGACCCTGGCGTGTTCCAGTCCAAGGACCAAGCTTGCTGCTGCTCCCTTTGCCTAATCCCTGTCCCTTGCTTCTCTCCAGCATTTATGCAGGGTCACCTTTCTCTTACCCATATACCTACTGACTTGGCCATTCTCTCAGGAGTGGGGGTGACCAGGGCAGGGCCTTCTCCTCCTTAGGTGCCATCCATGGAGGGGGCACGCAGCGTGATGGGGCTTTCAGTCAGCTTCGTTCCTCTCTGAATGGGGAGAGGGAGGTGCTGTAGGGTGAGGAGCAGACCCACACACCTCCTAGCAACCTCCTGGTATCCCATCTGGTGGGAGCCTTTGAGCAGGCTCTGGGGCCTGGAAGGGTAGCAGTGGCTCTCCCTTCCCTTCCCCCCCCAGCCCTAATTAGAACCAGTTGTGGTTGGGGATTATGCTGTGCTTGGTGCTGGGTGGGGGAAGGGAGACAGGCAGCCCGGCTGGAGAGAAATCAGAAACAAATGGTGTGGTGGGGGCCAAGGGCTGGCGAAGTGCCCACCATGGACTGGGCAGTGCCCTCTTGGGGTGGGGCATCTGGGAGAATGGGCCCATGGAGACCCTAGGTGCGGAAGGACAGGGCCTCTGGGCACTCGGTCTGACCCCTGCCCACCTTGTCCTCCTTGGGCAGAGGTGGCACCCCGGAGCAAGCGGCGGTGTGTGCTAGAGCGGAAGCAGCCATACAGTGGGGACGAATGGTGCTCAGGACCCGACAGCGAGGAGGACGACAAGCCCATTGGGGCCACCCACAGTGAGTGCCCATTGATTCCAGGATCTTGTGGCCCATAGTGTCCCAGGGGCATGGCTGCCCTGAGGGAGCCTCCCTCTCCTCACAGATTGCTTTAGAGGGCTGAGTCTGAGCCAGAACAGGGTTCAGGAACTCAGGCTACTTCTTTCCTGTCTCACCTGTCACTCTGTCCCTCCCTGCACCGTGACAGCTTAGCCCCTGACTTCCAGGTGTTCAGTGACCGCCCCCCACCCCCTTCCTAGGGACAGAGGTAAGGTGAAGTGGCCCCTCCTGGCCACACCACTTACACCTCCTCCCCTGAATTCTTGGCCTCTGCTGCCACCTACTGGTCAGTGGAGGGAGGGTGGCGAGGGTCCTGCATCACTGGGAGCCTGTGGGCTCTGCCTTGGGAAGTCAGCCTAAGCCCAGATGTGAGTGGACAGTGGCTTCGTCTCTGGCACCCTTCCCCAACCTCCAGTTGACTCGCATGCATCACCAGGATGAGGAGTGGGTGTGGGTGGATGTCCACAAATCTCGTTCTTGTATTGATGAGTGTATATTTGGGCCTTGCTCGAGTAATGGGGAGAACCGGACGCTCTCCTGTCCTTGGGAAGCCCACACACATTTATTGGGTGATTTCCTGCAAAGCTGACCTCTCTTTGAGGGGAGAAAGAACTAAATGCAGACAGGACTAGCCAGAGAATGTTAAATTGTGACCCGCTTGCTGGCTGGGACCCTAGAAAGAAGGAAGAAAAAAATGTGCTTGGCTCCTTTGCTGCTTTGTTTTATTTAATCCGTACAACAGCCTTGGGAAGGAAGTGTCATTATGATGCCTATCACAGAGGAGGAAACAGACCGAGCAGATGTTTGTGGAAGGAGCGGACCATGCCCTTAAAGGTGGGGCACGTGGGCTGAGACTTTAAAGGTCCTCTGGTCCCAGGTGCCTCCCCGGGGACTGGCAGTCCATGAGCCCCTCTGAACCCGTCAGTGATAGATGAGGGTATGGTCACTGCCTCCTGGGACCCACAGCCCCCCACCACCCCAGTTCACTTTCTTGACTTTGACTGCCAGGATTTAAAACCATAGGAAGAGACAGGGAAATACGGAGAAGGGGCTACGGTCACGTCTGTCCCCAGCACTAAGACAGTCATTGCTACTATTTCATTGTATGTGCCACGAAGTTCTCAAAAAGTTCCTGGTTTGGGGGCTGGTCTGATGTAGCTAACAGGGCAGATTCTGCAGTCACTTTGGTTTATATCCTGGATCTCCCATTTATTATTTGTGTGAATTTGGGAAAGGGTCCCAGTTTTTTCCTCTATAGATGTGGATTTCTTCACAGGATCGGTGCGAGGAGTAAGCGACTTGATATGCATAACACTTAGAACATTGCTCATTTTTATTATTGTCATTGTACTAGGAAGTTCCTCATTGGAATAAAGCCTGCCTCCCTCCCCTAGCTTGCACCCAGGAGGAGTCCTAGCTCTGTGCACGGAGTATGCACCTTCCTCTTCCCAGGACAGCCCTCTCACACTGAGGCCAGCTCTCAGGCCCCCCTCACTGGCCCTCAGCTCCCAAGCTTTTGGCTCTGTTATTCTGTGTAAAATTTGTTAATCTTGGCATGGGAATGGGTCCATTGACTTAGCCAGTCTTGTAAATGACCACGAGTAGATCTTTCTGAGGCTCGGACTTAGAATCCACTTTGTGACCTTGGAACAAACTTCATTCGGTGTGCAGAGTGGTCAGTACGCAGGGAGGGCACCCACTGTGCCAGTCTTCTCTAACTCTGTTTTCTAAGTGATTTTTTGTTATTGTTGTTGTTGTTGTTGTTGGGGACATAGTTCTGAAGTTGCTGTAAAAATAGATTTATTTGACCTGCCCTTTTGTGCAGAGCAGGGAGTTAGTGTTCCCATTTAATAGATGAAACAACGCAAGTTTAAAGGGATGGACTGTCTTGTTCATAGGGGCACAGAGTCCGCTAGTGGTGAGCTAGAATGCAAAACCAGTCATCGTTTGACTTCTCAGTCTCTGCAGCCTCTTGGCCTTCTCCCCTCACCGGGCCAGAGCGATTGTGGGCGCACGCACACACACGTAGTGTGTGGGCTCAGAGCAGGGCTTTGGAGTCCCGGCCCAGGTTCAAACCCTGGCTTGGCACTGATGGGCTGTGTTGCCTTGGGTGAGCAATGTCGTCCCCCCAGAGCTGTTTCCTCCTCTCTAAAGCAGAGCATAGGGCACCTTCCTCCCAGGGGTGTGGTCAGATGGAGTCACCTCCGTAAGTGTCCGGGATGCCAGGCACAGGGGAGCCTGTTCATAAGCATCACATTTCCCCTCCCCATCATCTCCATGTGGTCCCCACGATTTCTGTCCTGGTTAAAGACTGGTCTAGGGCAAGTAAGTGTGGACACCAGACAGATACCACCAGAGTGTGACAACAGATTACCCGGCTGGCGTGAGCTGAAAGGCAGTGAGCCAGTGTGTCCCTGGGCATCTCTGGGATGGGGTGGTGGAGAGTGCCCTCTGGCTCTCCTGAGTCTGGGCCATTTACCCGGTCTTTCTCCTCTCTTGTGCAGACTGTAATGTAGCAGACTCAGCCATGGCGGCCCCACAGCTGGGTCCTGGCCAAGCCGCCCAACTGCCCCTCAGCGAGAGCAGTGCTCCGGGACCCCCCCATGGGCCGCCGCCAGGCCTTCGGCCGGACGCCCCAGGGGGCGGGGGTGGGGGTGTCCCCGGCAAGCCTCCCTCACAGTATGTGTATGTCTTCACTACCCACCTGGCCAACACGTAAGTGCCTTGCGGCGGGCCCAGCCTGCTCCGTGCACCCCTCAGCCTGTGGTCCTGGGTATCTGGCCTCCGGGAGCCGGGACGACGTTGGGTGGGGTCGGGTAAGGGCAGGGGTTGCCTCCTGCCCACCTACGTCCCTGAGCAGTTTGTGCCTGACCCTGCCGTGCAGGGCCGCCGAGGCAGTGCTGCAGGGCCGGGCCGACTCCATCCTCGCCTACCACCAGCAGAACGTGCCCCGGGCCAAGCTGGACCAGGTGAGTGCGGAGCCTCTGAGGACAGTAGGATTGGCTGGTCCTGCCCTTGCCTGTCTCATGCTCCACCTCTGTCCTCCCGCAGGCCCCGAAAGTGCCACCTACCCCAGAGCCGCTGCCCTTAAGCACACCGTCAGCGGGCACCCCCCAGTCCCAGCCACCTCCACTGCCACCACCGCCACCCCCGGCCCCTGGCAGCGCTCCGCCCGCTCTGCCTTCTGAGGGGCCCCCCGAGGACGCCAGTCAGGACCTGACGCCCAACTCCGTGGGAGCGGCCAGCACAGGCGGTGGCGCGGGGGGCACCCACCCTAACACCCCTACGGCCACCACCGCCAATAATCCGCTGCCTCCGGGAGGAGACCCCAGCAGTGCCGCTGGCCCTGCCCTGCTTGGGGAGGCTGCCCCCACAGGAAATGGGCAGCGGAGCCTGGTGGGCTCTGAGGGCCTGTCCAAGGAGCAGCTGGAGCACCGGGAGCGTTCCCTCCAGACGCTCCGAGACATCGAGCGGCTCTTGCTCCGCAGCGGGGAGACCGAGCCCTTCCTCAAGGGACCCCCAGGAGGAGCCAGCGAGGGGGGGCCACCAGCACAAGCTCCTCCTGCCCCCCAGCAGCCCCCCACGGCGCCTCCCACTGGGCTGAAAAAGTACGAGGAGCCTTTGCAGTCTATGATTTCCCAGACGCAGAGCCTCGGGGGCCCCCCACTGGAGCACGAAGTGCCTGGGCACCCCCCAGGTGGGGACATGGGGCAGCAGATGAACATGATGATGCAGAGGTTGGGCCAGGACAGCCTGACGCCGGAGCAGGTGGCCTGGCGCAAGCTGCAGGAAGAGTACTATGAGGAGAAGCGGCGGAAGGAAGAGCAGATCGGGCTGCATGGGGGCCGCCCCCTGCAAGACATGATGGGCATGGGGGCCATGATGGTGAGGGGGCCGCCGCCTCCCTACCACAGCAAGCCTGGGGACCAGTGGCCCCCCGGCATGGGCACCCAGCTGCGGGGGCCTATGGATGTCCAAGATCCCATGCCGCTCCGGGGCGGACCTCCCTTTCCTGGCCCTCGTTTCCCAGGCAGCCAGATGCAGCGGGTGCCTGGTTTTGGAGGCATGCAGGGTATGCCCATGGAGGTGCCCGTGAATGCCATGCAGAGGCCGGTGAGGCCGGGTATGGGCTGGACCGAAGACTTGCCCCCCATGGGGGGACCCAGCAGTTTTGCCCAGAATGCTGTGCCGTACCCGGGTGGGCAGGGTGAAGCAGAGCGATTCATGACCCCTCGGGTCCGCGAGGAGCTGCTGCGGCACCAGCTGCTGGAGAAGCGATCGATGGGCATGCAGCGCCCCCTGGGTATGGCAGGCGGTGCCGTGGGGCCGGGCATGGACATGGAGCGGATGATGCAGGCGCACCGGCAGATGGAGCCGACTGTATTTCCTGGGCAGATGGCTGGTGGCGAGGGCCTGGCAGGCACTCCCATGGGCATGGAGTTCGGTGGAGGCCGGGGCCTCCTGAGTCCCCCCATGGGGCAGTCTGGGCTGAGAGAGGTGGACCCTCCCATGGGGCCAGGCAACCTCAACATGAACATGAATGTGAACATGAACATGAACATGAACTTGAACGTCCAGATGACTCCACAGCAACAGATGCTGATGTCTCAGAAGATGCGGGGCCCAGGGGACATGATGGGGCCACAGGGCCTCAGTCCTGAGGAGCTGGCCCGGGTGCGGGCCCAGAACAACAGTGGCATGATGGGCGGCCCACAGAAGATGCTCATGGCCTCACAGTTTCCCAACCAGGGCCAGCAGGGATTCTCTGGGGGCCAGGGGCCCTTCCAAGCCATGCCCCAGGACATGAGCAATACTCAAGACATGTTCAGTCCCGACCAGAGCTCAATCCCCATGGGCAGCGTGGGCACCACCCGGCTCAGCCACATGCCGCTGCCCCCTGTGTCCAATCCTCCCGGGTCTGTGCATTCAGCCCCCAACCGGGGTCTGGGCCGACGGCCTTCAGACCTCACCATCAGTATTAACCAGATGGGCTCGCCAGGCATGGGGCATCTGAAGTCACCCACCCTTAGCCAGGTGCACTCGCCCCTGGTCACCTCGCCCTCCGCCAACCTCAAGTCACCCCAGACTCCCTCACAGATGGTGCCCTTGCCTTCGGCCAACCCGCCAGGACCTCTTAAGTCGCCACAGGTCCTCAGCTCCTCCCTCAGTGTCCGTTCACCCACTGGCTCGCCCAGCAGGCTCAAGTCTCCTTCCGTGGCGGTGCCTTCTCCTGGCTGGGTCGCCTCACCCAAGACAGCCATGCCCAGCCCTGGGGTCCCCCAGAACAAGCAGCCGCCTCTCAACATGAACTCTTCCACCACCCTGGGCAGCATGGAACAGGGTGAGTCAGCTGGGCCAGGCTGGCACCAGGAACCTCCCCTGGGTGGGGTGGGGTGTGTTCTTACCACGGCAGGTGAGCACGCAAAGGCATCTGTATGGGGCGCAGAGGTGGACGCTCTGAGGGACACGTGGCAGCAGCTGAGAGCCGTGGGGCTCTCCCAGGCATTTGGAGGGGTTCACACTTGGGCTCTCTCCACTGTCTGGGGGCCCCAAGGCTACAGGAACTGCTCGAAGACGGGTGGGTGATGGTGATAATGGATTGAGCAGAACACTGGAGTAGACATGTGCCTGGAGGGGTCAGGAGGTTTGGGAGCGTGCCTCCTTCTGACCATGTGGGCAGCCAAATTCGTCTTCCCCTCCCAGTCACCACCGGCTCTTTCTGTCTCCCTGCTTCTGTAGGTGCCCTCCCGCCTAGTGGCCCCCGGAGCAGCTCCTCAGCGCCTCCTGCTAACCCTCCCAGCAGCCTCATGAACCCCAGCCTTCCATTCACTTCCTCCCCAGACCCCACACCTTCCCAGAACCCCCTGTCGCTGATGATGTCTCAGATGTCTAAGTACGCCATGCCCAGCTCCACCCCACTCTACCACAACGCCATCAAGACCATCGCCACCTCCGATGACGAGCTGCTGCCTGACCGGCCCCTGCTCCCCCCTCCACCACCGCCGCAGGGCTCTGGGCCAGGTGCGAGGCTGGAAGGGGGCCGCAGGGCGAGGGAGGGCTGGACTGGGCACCGGGCATGGGGAGAGCTGCCATGGCCCGCAGCCACCGCTGTGGTTATGCTGGCTCTCCTGTGCTCCCAGCGGGCCCTGGGAGTGGGGGTGTGATGTCCCGGGTCAGGTTCCCACTTCTTGTCATGGAGCGAAACCCATCCCAGGGCACCCAGCTGGCCCCTGCGACATCCAGTGAGTGATGTGCCTGCGGCAGACTGGGCCAGAGCTTGGGTCTCTTGCCTTCTAACGTGAATGCCTGAAGTCTGAGTGCCCCTGCATCCCACATAGGCCCATGGTGGAGGCACTCACTGCTCCTGGCGGGAGCCTGGCTGGGGCATGGGGAAGAACTGAGTCCTGCAGCCTCCCCAAGCAGGGCACATGGCTCCTGACCCCTTTTCTCTCTCCCTACAGGGATCAGCAATAACCAGCCCAACCAGATGCACCTGAACTCAGCTGCTGCCCAGAGCCCCATGGGCATGAACCTGCCAGGCCAGCAGCCCCTGTCCCATGAACCCCCACCTACTATGTTGCCCTCCCCTACCCCTCTGGGGTCCAACATTCCACTGCACCCCAATGCACAGGGGACAGGAGGGCCCCCTCAAAACTCAATGATGCTGCCTCCAGGGGGCCCAGACTCCCTGAATGCCCCCTGTGGCCCTGTGCCCAGTTCCTCCCAGATGATGCCCTTCCCCCCACGGCTGCAGCAGCCCCATGGTGCCATGGCCCCCAGCGGGGGTGGGGGCGGGGGACCCGGCCTGCAGCAGCACTACCCTTCCAGCATGCCCCTGCCCCCAGAGGACCTGCCTAGCCAGCCGCCGGGCCCCATGCCCCCTCAGCAGCACCTGATTGGCAAAGGCATGGCTGGGCGCATGGGCGACGCCTACCCCCCGGGTGTGCTCCCGGGGGTGGCATCAGTGCTGAACGACCCCGAGCTGAGCGAGGTGATCCGGCCCACCCCGACGGGGATCCCTGAGTTCGACTTATCAAGGATCATCCCCTCTGAGAAGCCAAGCAGCACCCTCCAGTACTTCCCCAAGAGCGAGAACCAGCCCCCCAAGGCCCAGCCCCCCAATCTGCATCTCATGAACCTGCAGAACATGATGGCGGAGCAGACCCCCTCTCGGCCCCCCAACCTCCCGGGCCAGCAGGCCGTCCAGCGGGGTCTCAACATGTCCATGTGCCACCCCGGACAGATGTCGTTGCTGGGCAGGACAGGTGTGCCCCCACAGCAAGGCATGGTGCCCCACGGCCTGCACCAGGGGGTCATGTCCCCACCCCAAGGCCTCATGACACAGCAGAATTTCATGCTGATGAAGCAGCGGGGTGTGGCGGGGGAGGTCTACAGCCAGCCCCCCCACATGCTCTCCCCACAGGGCTCCCTCATGGGCCCCCCACCCCAGCAGAACCTCATGGTGTCCCACCCACTGCGGCAGCGCAGTGTGTCTCTGGACAGCCAGATGGGCTACCTCCCGGCGCCGGGCAGCATGGCCAACCTGCCCTTCTAGCGAC
>PITA01014284.1:18020-38118 GCA_004023965.1 Spilogale gracilis
GTTTTGGATTGGGGTTCCATTTCGCCACCGGGGACTGCCCCTTCCCCACCCCTCCCCAGTCCAGTGGAGCCTCTCTCTTCCCTCGTTCTCTGCACCCCTCCCCCTCTTCAGCTATGCTTTCAGAGTCCCATTATGGAAAGAATCCTGGGGGAAGAATCCTAGGGGGAGAGCAGAGGAGCCGTCTCCCTACTCTGTCCCTTCCCTTTCTGGGGCTGTCTCCTGGGCTCTGTGTGTTCCTGGAGCTTCAACCAAGCTCCTCTTGGTTTTTCTGCTCCCACCCATTTTTCCTTCTGTCTTTTCCTGCTTCATTTCCTCTCCCTGCTGCTGTGGCTGAGCGACCCCCCCCCCCCCCCCGCAGGCGGCTGGCCCGGTGGGCACGTGCCAGCCGCAGCTGTAAATAGAGCACTGCGCTTTTGTGCTGGTTTGTGTGTGTGCTGTATTTCTGTGTTTTGATAGAAGTCACAAAAAAAGAGAAAAGGTTAAAAGAAACCTTTCCCTCCCCGCCTTCTTCGGATTACGGCCCCTTTCCATTCCCTTGGACTCAGGACCACGCAGTCCAACCCATGCACCCACTGTTTGCCGTGTCTCTGGGTCCATAAGGATACCATTCCTGTCTCTTCCCCCGGATGGTGAAATGACAGATACCCCAGACCTAAGCAGACCACCTGGGCTTCCACCTGGAGAGCCCTTCTGGGCTGAGACCACCCGCCCCCCCAGAGCGGCAGCCTGCCTGCTGCTGGGTGAGTTTAGGAGAAGTGTGCGCGGGCTTGTTTATTTGCCCCACACGGGTGCTCCGAGGCCCTGGCTTCCCAGCTGTGGATGTCTGGCGTCCCCTGCTGCTACACCTTAGCCAGAACTTGAAGTCCTTCATCCCCAGGGTGGGATGAGGGAAAGGAGGAAGAGGTGGAGGCCTCGTGGCCCCTTGCGTGGAGCCGGGGAGGTGCTGCGCCGCTGTGGCAGCCCTGGGCCCCCCGGGAACCCCCCAGGCCCTGGCTTTTCCAGGACCTGCCACCGCTTCTCACCAAAGGCAGAAGGAAAAGCGGTTGGCTGAGTAGATCTGTCTCCCTCCAGCCTCCACCCTTTGAGGATGGATTAGAGAAAGTGGTGGAGAAGCAGAGGGCATCATATGTGCCCTCTTCCTGGCAAGGTCCCTCTGCCCAGGGCTCGGGGCTCTGTGCCTGCCCGTGCCACGTGCAGCCGTTGCCTCCCCCTCGCTCCCTTGCTGTTTCCCAGATCTCCCCACCTGCCTCTGGTCAGAGCTGAAGCCATACAGACTCAGTGTTTTGCCCCCTTGGTCCCAGGAGTAAAGCACTTCTCCTTTTCTCACTTCCTTTCCTGCCTTGTGAGGTGGCAGGGCAGTTCCCTGGCCTCTGTGCCCAGCCTCTAGGGCCGAGGGCCGTTTCTAGACAACGTGTCTTCTGCCATGGCCCCGTCCCCAGCCTTCCTGATCTGCAGGGTCTGGCCTTGCGTTGACAGCTGTGATACAAAGGGAATTTGCCCCACTCTTCCCAGTCTGGTGCTGTCCTTAGTCTGCCAGCAGCCATGTCAAGCGCTTCCTCCGGCTGGCTGGCCGGCTGCAGGCTCCTGTCTCCCCCAGCACCTCCCTGGGGCCCCAGGGCCAGGGCCCCGGCACCTACATTTGGGGGGCCACCTGCCTTCCATCCTGCCAGGCGCTTTGCCCACCCTGCTTCAATCCCCGGGCCCGCCAGCTCCCCCCACCCCTGGCCCAAGACTCCCCAAACTGACTCTTAAGTGTTTCTTGCCCAGAGGAGAGAGGAGTCAGACCGCAAAGGACCCAGTGTCTTCCCCGTTCTCCTCTTGCCCCATCTCCGCCACCAGACTAGCTTTCCAAGGTGAACTCCACAGGCCAGCCTATGTCCCTCCATCCATGGCCATACCCCCAGCCATTTTGTACCATTATATAAATATATATATATAAATATAAATATATAAATACAATATGTGAAGACATCTTCTTGGTTTTTATTTTGAAACAATTTTTAGGCTTGTTCGGGGGTCTCTGTGCTGCCTGTACCGTATTGACCTGTTTTATAGGTGCCTTTTTATTAAAAAGAGAAAATTAAAAATCCAACCTCTTGCCTTTTTGCTTCCATGTCTGGCTACTCCAATGCCCAGCTTACTGTTGGACGCTGGGAGGAAAAGGGGCGCCCCGGGGTTTTTCCCCGGTGTTCCGTGGTTAAGAAACAGTCTCCTTCTCCTCTCCCGGGTCACAGCTCTGATTTCCACCTTGGGGGCCTCCCAGGGAGCTTGTCTGGCTGCCCTGGAGTGGGACTGGGCCCCCAGCTGTGCCCTCAGCAAGGCAGGAGTCCCAGACGTCCGACCCTGTCCAGAGCAGGGGCCGCAGAGGAGGGCGGGAGAGCCCTCCCTGGGGAAGGCAGGCAGGCACAGAGCGGTTTCCTCCGGTTCCATCTGAGTAGTATCCTCTCAGGGGCAGGGCTCAGCTTCCTGGGGCTTGGGGACTTCCCTGCTTCTCACCCCGCCTGGCCTGAGGGGATATCTTGTGGCTCTTGCAGAGGCCCAGAGAAGTGGCAAGCTCTGGGTCTAGCCTGCAGGTAGGGGCCTGCATGACATGGCCCCCAGAGGCCCTTTTCAGCCTCATTCTTCTCCAGGGGTCTACAGCTCTGATCTGACCCTCGGTGAAGTGCTCCCTCTGTGTGATTGCGACCCCTCTGCTGCCCGAGTTTGTCCTGGTTGTGCGGCTTGTGGGTGGCTGGGAGAAGGAACAGTCTGCCTCCTTCCTTATCAGTGCCCAGACCTAGCAGGGCTGCGGACCCAACCGCCCCGGGCCCATCCTGGGCCCTCTCCACCCTGGGCAGAGAAGACAGCTGGCTTTGGTCTCTACTTGTCCCCCTTGAGGCCGAGGAAGGAGAACCTTTTCTTTCAGTGGCTTTTCTCTGCTGGCTTGGCCTTCATTCTTCCTAGGACGCTGGCTGACCTCTGAGGGTGCCTGGAGTCTACCCTCAGTCCGCAGACCTCCCAGGGCCCGGTGACATGGGCTGGCCCCGCGCCACTTTGGTCAGAGCCAGGAGCAGTTTCCTGGACTGGGTCCATTGGAGTTTCCTGCTCCATCCTGATGCAGGGCTGGTAGCCTGGCCGGATGCCGGTGTTTGTTAGAGGCTGAGATGTTAAGGCCACATTCTTTTGCCAGCTGGCCTTCCCTCGGCCTGGACCTCTGTCTCTCCCCTGGTGCTCAGCCTCTAGCTTCTATCGGCAGAAGGGGTGAGAGGAGAAGGGGGTAGTTGTGGAGGCCCATGGTCCATGAGATGACGGAGTGCATTCTGGGAGGGGACTGACTTTGCCGATTGGCAGGGGCAGAAGTAAAAGTTGTTTCTTGAGCTTCCAATGGTTAAGATGAAAGAAGAGGATACCGATGGGCACAGGCCTCCTTTGCTGGACCTTCTGGCTGCTTCCCCTCCGTGGGCTGCAGCTTAGCCCCAGGGGTGGAAGAAAATCTGGCAGCGATGTCCTGAAAAGAGGGCTTGGCTCTAGCTGTCCCAGATGAGGAGACCGGCCAAGGGTAGCTCTTAGGATCCCAGCTCCCACTGGAAGGGGTTTCAGCAACACCGCAGCCCCCAGGAAAGCAGAAACAAAGGGGGCTAGGACTTAGAAGGTGGTGAGGGAGGTGGCGTTCTCTGACTCCGAGAGACTGCTCTTGCGCCACGTAGGGAATGACTGGCAAAGGGATGCAGGGCCGGCACAGCCCAGCTTGGTCAGAAGGCGTGACAGGTCGCTCCGGAACTTCACGCCTGCGAAAGTGTAGAGCACGGGATTGAGACAGCAGTGGGCCAGGCCCAGGAACTCACTCATGGTGATGGCCACGGAGAGGTAGCCGTTCAGCTCACAACTGTAGCTCACGGTCTTCAGCCTCGCCAGGGTGTCCAGGAAGATAATGACGTGGTAGGGGGACCAACAGAGAAAGAAGACGCTCGTCACCAGGATGGCCACCCTGACTGCCTTCTGCCTCTGAGGGCGCCGCTGGGCCTGGCACAGCCTGTGAACCACCCCGACGTAGCACCAGCCCATCACCAGCATTGGCAGCAGGAACCCTCCGACGTGGTAGAGGAAGCGGGAGGTGAACCAGGCATTGGTTTCAGCCCTGTTCTCCTGGGAGAAGGTACAGCGCGGCAGGGAGTCATTGTGGTGGGGTTGGCTGACTTTGGCGAAGAGGATCTCCGGCAAGGCGAAGAAGCAGCCCGCCCCCCAGATGGTGGCACAGGTGATGTGGATGGAGAGGAGGCGGCGGTGGCGGTAGGCGTGGACGGCGTGGACGATGGCCAGGTAGCGGTCCACGGCAATGCAGGCCAGGAGCAGGCTGCTGCAGTAGAAGTTGATCTTGTGCAGGGCGATCACAGTTTTGCAGAGGGCAGTGCCCAGGAGCCAACCCACAGAGCCCTCAATCACGGCGAAAGGCAGGATGAAGACCAGTAGGAGGTCGGCCACCGCCAGGTGGAACAGAAAGGTCTCGGTGGAGCTGCGTGTGTGCCGGTGCCGCTCCAAGATCACTAGTACCAGGATGTTGCCCATCATACCCAGGAGGAAGATGAAGCTGTAGGCCACCGGCATGAACACGGCCTTGAAGGAGGTCAGGAGGGGCCCCTCGATGGTGGAGCAGAGGTGATTTTCCACGACGGGACTCTCGGTGCTGTCGCTGTAGTTGCCGAGTTCTCTGTACTGCAAGGGCAGGGAGACAGCAGGGCGGGGGGCTGAGGACCCGTCCCTCCCCATCACACAGGGACCCTGACTCCCCTGTAGATTTCTCCTGCTCCCCACCCCCCAATGCCACTTTGGTCCCTGTACTCCCAATATGTCCCACCGACATATCCCAGTCTGCCCTTGTATGTCCATGAACTAATCACTTTGCCTTTTCCAACTTCAGTTTTCATCTATAAAACGGACTAATGCCTCGCTGGGTCCTGATAAAGATGGAAGGAGATACACAGTGTATGCGGTGGGGAGAGGCTTCCCTGCAGGGCCGTCATGTGCCCTCAGATATGGAAGGCTGCAGGCTTTGGGCTTCAGTCTGGGGAATGGATCTGGTTGGGGCAAGGAGCCATCTGGTCCAGTTCTGAACAGAGCAGTGGGTACTAAAACCTAAGATTCTGCTGAGGGGGTAGCTGCTGGAGGGGACTCCTGGCTTCCTCTGGGGATGTCTCCCTATACCTAAATGTCTTCATTATCACAGAAATGGTAGTAGTAGCCTCCTGTTTTGTTTAATCTGCACAATGAGCTTGGGTATGTGATATTCCTATCCTACCCACGTGTCTGGCTAACGGCCGGGTCTGTTTGAACCCACGTCGACCCACCTCCAGAGCCCATTCTTCCACCACCATGCGGTTTTGTCTGGGGTTCCCTCACTGCTACTTCCCATCACCGGTTGCCTCCCTCTTCTGCTTCCTTTTGCTTCAGAAGCAAGTGAGGAAGGGGTGATGCTCTTCCAAGAGAAGGTGCATTGCCCGCTCTGTCTCCGGAAGCTCCTCCTCCCCAGCCTCCCCCACTCCCTCCTCCCACCTCCTCCTCCCTGCCCTGCCCCTGGCCACCGGTGCTCAGGTTGTTTACCCAGCTAACCGCAAAGGAAGACATGGTATCTGTTTTCATACCTTTCACTCACAGCTGTCCCTCTGCACCTGCTCCTCCTCACTTCCCAGCCCTGTTCTCCCCCCTCCACCAGACCCCTCCCCATGGTTTCAAAACCAATTATAACCACCTTCTGTGGGCTGAAAAAGACACTTCTATAAATGATGAGCCCCGGGGAGGGAGAGGAAAGATGGGAAAGGATACGCTGCACAGGAGCTCTACTTGATCTCATGCTGCCCTTCTTCCAGGAGAGCAAGGGGCTTGCTCTGCCATTCAGGGAGCCCAGCTGCGGGTTACGCACTCGCTCTGAGTGGGCAGACTCATTCTCCAGTGTGTCTTTCCTTCTGGTCCTGGGGCCAAGTGGGTCTGGGAGAAGGGGGTGGGGGATATATTTGGCGATGACCCAGCCATCTGCCTCACCCCACCCCACTACCCCTCCACCACAGCCTCAGTACCACCCTCCTTCACCCTACTGCCCAGGACTACTGTCTCTCCATGGCCCCATTCCAGCAACTTCTCCACCTTTGTCCATCCCCTATACACAAGAGAGATTTTTCCAACCTACAGATCCCATCAGTGTCCTGCATAAAGTCCTTCACCGGTTCCCCAGTACCTGTAAGCACAGGTTTTCTTCTCATCTTTACCCGGTTCCCGCCCAATTTCACATTTAATAGCAAATCCAATTATAAGAAGTCGTGCGATAAAATTAATCAATAGAAGATTGGAGTAACCCAATCCCAGCTCATTCATGCACTACAATATAATGCGTTTCTAGACAGAAGGGTTTTGTCTGCACGTTCTCTTAGGGCAAGATGGCTAACACGCAGCGCCCCATTTCCGCCCCGACTGCCGGACACTCCGCACAGCACAAGCCCCTGGACTCTCTTCGCAGGGTTTCCTGGGGCCTCGGCTCCTCTCCTTGCTTTCAAACCAGACTTCTCCACTCTTGTCTAATGTGGTGTTTGAGGAAAACAACTCTGCTTTCAATTGGGAACCCTGACAGGCTGGGTGAGGTCTGCACTCCCCTACAGGGCGCTTGAAATGTCCACAAGATATCCCCCTGACTTTGCAAACCTCCTCCTCTCCTCTATGGCTTTAGGCACCCGGTCCTCCATGGTCATCATTCTCCTGGCTGCCTGCCCCCAACACCCCAACGCACTCCTGTCTCCAAATCTTTGCTCCACCTCTGCCTTATGCGGAGCGCTCCTTTCTCCCAGGAGGTTGGGAGACTGCCTGGCGGATGCCACACTTCCTTCAAGGTCCCGCTCAGCCCCACCTCCCTGCGTCCCTCCCAGCTCATACCATCCTGAACGCGCCCCATCCCCTCTGATCTCGGAAGCTAAGCAGGGTTAGGCCTGGTTAGTACTTGGATGGGAGGAGATTCTCTTCTTATGGTCTGCGTCTGTTTGTCTTTAGGACGCCACTGGGCATTGCCACCTGCATTCCCTCACTAGATGGCGAGCTCCTGGAGGCAAGCCCTCTGTGTCCCTCCTTCCCCCACAAGGCCATGTGCTTCACGCGTGGCACACACGCCAGCGGCTCTGAGGGCAGGGTTCCAGAGACGACCAGGCGCACTTCAGTTGTGACCCTCTAGGCAAGTCCCTCTCTGGGCCTCTGCAGAGACTCAGACACTCCTTTTCCCCTTCTTCAGTTCCTGCCTCCTCCCAGTGCCCTTGACAGCCTAGAGCCCGTCTTAGGTTTTCTTGCCATATTGGAGCTATGGCCAAGATTGTCATTGACTACAGCCAGGTGGCTCATGTTGGAATTCAGCAGAAGGCAAATGGACAGACAGTGAGAGGTGAGTAGTCTCTGTGCAGAGCAAAGCAGGGCAAAGAGAAGCGGGGGCCGGGGTCTGTCCGTGGGGCTGGCCTCCACCTGCTTCTGGGAGGGCTGAGGTACAGTCAGCCTGTTTGGCCCGAAAGGCCCTTTGTGAGAGCCACTCAAGTCCTGACTCTCTAAACCATGCAGGCTAATTGCTTTATTGCTCATTTAAAGTCAGGACAGCGGGATATGTCCCCAGGAACCCTGAATCCCCGTCTCCTGAGAACCCAGGTTTAGAAGACCATTAGAGGAAACTATCCTTCCCTCCTTACCAAGAGGTATTTGTTTGGCAAAGTGCTGAGGCAGGGAGGTGAACATGGGAGGAAGCCAGTTTGAGGGGTGCTGGGAGTTGTTAGTACATGTCAGCGGGAGGTGTCAAACAGACATTTTGGGGGCTTGGGAGTGGTGCATGTCAAAGCCACTTCCCATACCCAGGGGGCCAGTCACCTCCACCCCTCCCCAAGCCATGGAGGGAAGTAGTGAAGCAAGGTTGGCTCTGGTCTGGCGGCAAGTGGAGGGATCATGAATCCTCTATGGTGTGGGGAGTGGAGTGCAAAGGGACCCTTCCAAGACTCCTACCCAGGGAGCTCAGTGCAGACCATCTGGCCGAGTGCTTACTCATTCTTTGACATCAAAAGCCACAGGAGCCCACGGCCCTCACGCACACACAGGCTCTGCCGGCACCTGGTATAGACACAACCACGTGCCCAGGTCGGGCCACGACAGCACGTGCCCAGCAGACAAGAGCGCGCATGGAAGCCAGGGACTCGTACCCTAAAGACAGCGAGGAGCGAGATGCAGCCGAGCGCTAAGTCAGGACTCCAGGTAGAACGCTGCTGTGAGCACTGAGAATAGGACAGGGAAAGGGCTTGCAATAATCCAGGTCCGATTATTGAGGAGGAGAGAGGAAGGGTGGGGGGTGGGGGACAAGTGCCTCAAGGCCCTGCACTGGCCAGGGGGAAGACCAGCATTCTGTGTGAGCAGGTGGGACAGGGGCTGACAGGGACATTCCTCGGGGTTCTGTCCTGGACCGCCTTCTCTCCGAGCATCTCCACCCCAGCTCAGCTGGGGTTCTCCACAGCCCGGAACTAGAGGCCCAAACTGACCAGATGGAATTGGTAAGGGACAACAGAGGGACAGAGACTGCATTTAAAATTTCAACTGTCTGGGGACAACTCAGGGAAGACCTGGCTTACCGACAGTTGATGAAAGACCCGAGAATGTGTTGCTCGCCAGCTTCAGATGAGTCACAGGGTGACGTGGCTGCCAGAAGGACTCTTGTCACCCTACCCTAGGTGCACAGAAACCTGTAGGTGGGCAGCTGACACCATCCCCATTTGTTTGGTCTGGACAGGGGTGACCAGTTTGCTGAGGGTTCTGGAAATCCCCGCCCTGGAAGGAAGTGTTCAGGTACCGGCAGAAGAAGAGCTGTCTTCCTTGAGCACTAGAAGAGCCACTGTGGGCAAGAGGGCAGGACGGGCTTATGGCGGAAAGCTCTAGAGGGAAGACCGGGAGCAAGGCTGGGATCGGGGGTGTTACCGTCAAAGGAAAAAGAACCCTCTCCCAGGCAGAACTCTCCAAAGGGGGCCCCTGGGAGGACGAGGAATGTCTGGACAGGAGGTGGGCCCTGCCCTCAAATGCCCGGCACGCAGAGCTCTGAGGTGCTGGGATCCTCGGGGGGTCATGCTCTGCAGGGGGCTGTGTGGGTTCTCAGCATGCTCTTCCTCCAGCTGAGCACCTGCGTGGGAGCTTTGTTTCCCTAGCTCGTCTGCCCTGTAGTCAGAGAATGCCCCAGACTGACCTCGCCGCTCAGCTCCCAGGAGAAAGGAGGGCTGCCGAGTATGGGGCTCATCGAGGCAGGGCCCCATGACTGCAGCCTGAGTCATCCCGGTTGTAGGAGGCATCTGCAGACAGACACAGGTCGGGTCGTTGCTCTGGTCGTAGGGAGCACATGGAGGCTGCGCCTCCTTTTAGGTCCCTGTCTGGATATTCCCAAGCAAGAGTCAGGAGCTGTGAATGGGGCCAGCCGGGGCAGCTCTCCTTCCAGCCTTCAGCAGCTTGTGGGGAGGGAATCTGGAGAAGTCAGACTGCCGTCTGTGTCCCTAACCTCTCTCTCCCTTTTGAGGGTCCTCACTTCCAAAGGACCATCTGAGACTCCGCTCGTCACTTGTCACATCATCCCCGTGCCCCCTTCCCTCTCAGGAGCGAGACTACCAGGCTCCTCTTTCCTCTCTACCCAGGCTTTGGGATGAGGCCACTGGGGACATGGTACGGCTCCGATGTGGTTCTGGGAGATATTTTAAGCTACTCCTACCTTTGCACTGAGTCTTCAGGTTAAGGGAGGTCCTCTCTTGGCACCTCAAAGTCAGTTTGCGCTTTGAGGACAGTCACACGATCTAAGGCAGACATGTATCCTAGGTGTGAACAGCAAACTCTTGAAATTGTCTCTTGGGTTAGCACCTACTTGAAATATTTTGTCCTGTCATTCCTGAAAGACTTGATTCTCAGCGCCTAATCCATGGCGACTTCTTATGACATTCTGTCAGAGGGATGGGACCTGTGTCCTTAAGGAAGGCAAGAATTCCCGAGGAACACTGTGGTCTATATGCCCGAGCCCAGATTCACCTCAACGCTGACCTCTCCCCAGGCTGGCCCTGGGTCTCTCCCTCATCTCTCCCATCTCAGGTTACCGCCCGTTGTTGGGACCTCCTCCCCTGGGATTCTTCTGGGACTTTTGACTTATTTTGAGGGGAGGGCTCCTTCCCTCCCCCCAGGCATAGCCCAGAAAGAGCATGGTTTTGGTTCCTCTTCCTTACCCCTTCTTGATGAAATGAGATGGTGCATGTGGACAGGCTTTGTAGCCTGTGACGCTCTGATCACAGTGAAATAGTGTGGGGGGATCCTCACTGAGGAGGAGGGGGAGCCAGGTTCTGGGACTGGACCAGATTTACCCTCGTCTCCAGCAGCTTCCTCTCCTGGCTGGGGCGCAGGGTGCTAGCCTCCCCAGCCCAGGTCCCCGTGCTGTCAGGAGGGGGCTCTGCACTCCCAGACCAAGTTTCCTGTGGACCCAGACTTTTCTAGGTCTGCCTGGATCTGCTTCCTAGTGGGATGGGTCCCTGGTGTGCCCACCCAGGGACCCGGCTCCTTATTCCCTGTGCTGAGCCATCTAGATTTTTTGTTTGGATCCTTCATTCATGAGAATAGCAGCTCATCTTTAAAAAGTGGACATGTTAAGTGGCTAGAGTTGATCTTAGAATTCAGGGGTAGAAGGGAAGACAGGATGACCAGCCCTTGGCTCTGGCCAAGGGCCCTCCATTTTTAACCTAACATTAGAGTATAGAAAACTGTCTTCTAGGAAAGTGAACCAATAGTTGGTTTTCACAAGGACAGGAAAGGGAATGGGAAGTAAAAAACATAGAAGCAAGACTAAACTCAGAGAGAAATGGTGGGCTAGGACCTTTACTACATCACAGGTCAGTAAATACATGTTGAGAAGCTACTATGTGTGAGATCGTTCTGCTCCTCTGCCATCTCAGGGCCTCTGTGCCATGAGACACTGGCGGGGCAGTTTTTTAAAACTGTGCACGGCCTTGCTGTGGGGGGCGGGTGGAGGGAGAGCGTCTGTGCTCCTGAGGGGGAAACAGCCCTAGAGAGAGCGTGTACAGGGAGTAAGGGAGGGCAGCATGAGGCACCGGGAACTGGTAGAAGAAGAACTCCAGAGCCTGGATCGTCCCAGGACTCCTGGGCTCCCAACTAGACTCTGATTGGGGAGGTCGGGCGTGCTCGGATGCCTGGCCCAAGACCACTAATGGGAATTGTGACATGTAGCAAGTAGCTAGGTCTTTCTCCCCAGGCTGTCGGTTTTCTTTCATATATGGGACATGCCCTGCTGTCTTCTACCCTCTGCCACCACCTGTCTCTAGTAGGTCACTAGTGAGGCATGCAGTAAGGGGAAACTCTTGAGGTTTCTCAGAAGCCAGGACCGGCCAGGTCTTGGGTTGGTTATGATGTTATCCAACTGGGTCAGGGTTCGTGGTCAGCTCAAAGCTGTGGGCAGAGGAAAACACCCACTAACCTAATCAGGTGAGGCCAGGGGCCAGGCCAGGGGGCCAGGGCGGGGAGTGTGGTACCTTGCCAAGGCGGTAGAGTTTAAGTCTGCTCTACAGTATTGCCCAGACTCTGTGATTACTCTCACGGTCCGCTTCATGGGCACATGACCCTACACTTAGAAGAGTTCCAAGCTTGGTTTAGTACTCTGCTGTTGCTATCTTAAAATTCCTAATGATTTTTGAACCGAGGGGCCTTGCCTTTTCATTTTGCATTGGGTCCTGCAAGTGACGCAGCCCGTCTGATTAGACTCATGGTTCTGGCTCTGCTCTTATCTGGGGATTGGATCTGAGAGGCCAGACTTTGGATAATTAGCTCTTAGAGTTCCAAGCTCTGGGATCTGGGCAAATGAGAGGCAGACTTTTCCAAGCAAGTCTGGGAAATGGTTGGGAGAGTTCTCGTAGAGACTCCAGCCAATGGAAGGTGTTGGAGGACATCTCAGTGTGAGTTTAGGGTCAGGAGAGCTAGTGGGTATAGGTGAAAGGATTTGGATCCTTTTGATCCAGCCCAGAGAACAGCAGAGAAATCCTTTCCTTAGAAGTGCCATTAGCCATGGGGAAAAAGGAGAAAAGGAGGAAAGAAGTTCCCAAAATATCCTCATAAACAGCCCTTCCTGCCTGCACAGCGGGGCCCCAGGGCTTCTGTTGAGCTATTCCCTAAAGTCCTTTGAGAGTCTGGTCAACAGAACCACTCTGGTTCACAGGAAGGACCTGGATGGGTGGCAGAGTGTGATATGGGGGACCATTTTCTTAGGCCATTAGCTTGAGAGAGTCCAGTTTTTTATTTTATTTTATTTTTTTAAAAGATTTGTTATTATTTATTTGACAGAGAGAAACACAGCCAGAGAGGGAACACAAGCAGGGGGAGTGAGAGAGGGAGAAGCAGGCTTCCCGCCGAGCAGGGAGCCCGATGCGGGGCTCGATCCCGGGTCTCCGGGATCATGACCCGAGCCGAAGGCAGTCGCTTAACCAACTGAGCCACCCAGGCGCCCCTAGAGAGTCCAGTTTTTTGAGAGGCGCCACAACATGCTTTAAAACATTTCTAGGATTAACACAAGATTCTCCCACCAACTCGGCCTCTCTGTGCCGCCGGACTCTGACCCAGTGTGTGGTCCTCTCCCTCGCTGACCACCTGGTCTCACACTTCCTTGCTTTAGCACATTATTATTGTCTAAGATCTCCCAGTGAGTGGTTTTTTTTTCTTTTGTGGGTAGACTGTAAGCTATTTGAGGACTAGGACCAAATCCCCAACTTCTCCATCCAACACAGAATGTAGTACCCCAATGATAGAATCGTAGAGCAAGAGATGAACAAATATACTGGAGCAATGCCGGGTTCCTTATTCTACCCCTAAGAGATAAGGAGAGGATCTTCTGAAGAATGGAGAGGCAAAGCAACTTGTTCCAGGCCAAATAGCAAGTCAGGGAGGATGTAGGACCAGATCCCTTACTCCCAATTCCCCTGAAAGAATGTCTATTTCAAGCAAGAGGTCCGCTTATCTGCTCCCTCCATGGAATGGGAAAATACAATCTTAAAAGGCAAGGACAACCGGACCTGCCTCAGTTCTGCCGACCCATGGGTGGAGGGATGGGGGGACTCCACAGCTAGCCCCTCTGGGCCCTGGGCACAGAATATCTAGAATTCCAAGGAGGGCCTGAGTGACCAGCTGTCTCTACTCACCACGTCCTCCAGGTTGTAGTTCATGAGGTCCACGTCCAGGGTTAGGGGGTAGTTCATGCTTGTAGCCGTATGTCAGCCAGACCGGCCACTGACTGATGTTGAGAGGCTCTCTGGTGCCTATAGAGAGACGGCAGCCGTCAGCTGCAGATTTACACAAATGATTGCGCACCGTCTGCTGGGGCTGCGTAGGACCCGCTGTCTGCCTCACAGCTCATCATTTTTTTTTCCACTGGGTCTTTTCTGTTGTTTCTTTCTCTTTTTCTTTCTTTTTTTTTTTTTTTTGAAGAAAAAGGGAAAATCCCCACAGCATCAGTGCTAGTCAAGCATTTCAGCCTCTTTCCTGGCAATGGTTGTCTCAATGGGGCTTTGTGACTGGTGTGAAGGCTGCCCCTGGCTTCTCCTCCCTGCGCCTCCCCATAAGGGAGTCGTACCTTATAATGAAAACCACCACAACAGTCAGTGGGGCAACAAGGGAAACTCCACATCGAAAGGGAACAGGAGGAGAGCCCTTCCAGGACTTCTTCTCCAAGCCACCTTCAAATCTTCACCTTTCTCACCGCTAGGGAGACCGGTCATCCTGTTCACCCCAGACTGAAAGTCCCTTGTCCCGGGAAACCCCTCACTCCCAGGCAAAGGGGGACACTTTGTCACCCTACTTGCTACCATCCTTTTGCCCAGGCAGGGACAAAACCCCTTTCCTTCTAGCTCAAGTTCAGGAGAGAAAGGTTAGAAATTTTCAAAGGGAACAACACTAAAACATTACTGGAAGTCAATAATGAAATCACCCAAATTACCAGCAGAAAAATATAAGTAGTCACAGAGTCATCTTCTGACTCAAAAAGAATGATGTTCTAGCTACAAATGAACTTGCTTGGCACCTCATTATTAATAAGCTCAGAGACTACCCAGCTGGAACAGATTCTTACCCAGGAGGACCCCCGAGGTTCAGAATGCGAGAAGAACCGCCTCAGGACCCATAGCATACCAGTGGCAGAACCGGACCACGAAGCCAGCTTTCCTGTCCGCACGTTCAGCGCTTTCCCTACACCGGCTGCCACTCCCACGGGCTCATGCAACCCTCTCCTTTCCCTCAACTCTTTTCAGTGTGACGATCCCTTCCTTCAAGAAGCCCCTTTGTAGGCATTGATCAACGTCCCCTCCGTGTGTTCTCTTTGTGCCTTTTCTTCCAGGAGAGGGCATTGCCTCTTTTGGTTCACAACAACGTAAAAGTAATGACAGCACACAAGCCTGTGGCTTCTTTGCTTTTGTCATCATCTTCCCTTCCAGCCAAGTTACCATTCGCTGGGGTTCTTCCCTTTCCAGGGTCTTCCTTCATCTTTTCCTCCATTTCCATCCCCACTTTCTCTCCTATACACCTTGCTTATAACCCCCCAACAGATACCGTTCTCTTGGGTTTCAACAACTTAAGGAGTTCTTGGCCTCTGTGTGCGCTGCTGGGGCCCATCTTTCCCTTCATTCCCTCACTGGCTTCAGGAGCGGCTTTCAAGGAGGAAGAGCCCCAGGACAAGGTGGTAGGAGTTCCTCTTCCACACTTTCAGTCCTGAAATGTTCAGGAGGAAGCTGCCCAGATGTTTCCTGTGTGCCATGCTTGCTAATCCCTCCCCATGCTTCCAGCCCCACACCCGAACACCTCTGCCCCTCCAAACCGTCGATACGTTCACTTTCATTCTTACTCTAAAGACACTGATTAGGAAGGAATATAGGAGCACCTGGGGGCTCAGTTGGTTAAGCATCTAACTCTTGATTTCCGCTAAAGTCATGATCTTGGGGTTATAAGATTGAGCCCTGCGTCCATTGGACTGTGCGATTCTCTCTTTCCCTCTTCCTCTGCCTCTCTCCCCCCAGAAGGAAGGAATACAGCATATAGAATCATATAGGAATTGGAAGGGAATTTGGAAAATAAACCAGTCCCTCCTCATTTCCCCTCCTTTGCCCCCAGCAAATGCAAGATTCTTGTCACTACATCCTCATCAGATGGCCAGCCACTACTGGCCAAACATCACTAGGAGTAAGAAACTTGTTACTTTCAAGAGATTGTGTTTAAGGCAAGATGGTTTAATCATTAGAAACTTACTCCTCATGCTGAGTCAAAGTGTGTCTCCCTGTAACTCATCTCAGGGGTCCTGGCACTGCCTTCTGTCCAGATTGTCTAATAAGCACCTTTTTTGTTTTAAGATTTTATTTATTTATTTGACAGAGAGAAACACAGCTAGAGAGGGAACACAAGCAGGGGGAGTGAGAGAGGAAGAAGTAGACTTTCTGCTGAGCAGGGACCCCAATGCGGAACTCATCCCGGGTCTCCAGGATCATGACCTGAGCCAAAGGCAGAGCCACCCAGGCGCCCTTAATAAGCACCTTCTGAAGACAGAATCCACCTCCCTGTTAGTCTCCTCCTCTTCAAAATACACATTCTGGGTGTCTTTAGTCATTCTTCAAAGGACATGATTTCTGGGTCCCTTCTCAGCCTCTGGGTGATTTCTGGTTAATGGTCTGCATATTATCTGACTAGGACAAAATACACAAAGATACGAATTTCCTTGTTCAAGACTCTGTACACACATAGCTGTGATTTAAATGGTCTTTCCTGTGCACTCCCACTCCTCTTGACAACATGCCTAAGAAACTTCCTTCATAAGGTTCTGGTGCATCATCTCAGCCTATGAAGGGGAACTTCCAAAGTCCTGATTCAGTCATCCCTGCTGTGTTGAAAACTTAGATTAAGTATGCCATTCTTCAGCCTAGCCCAGGCCTGATGGAAAATATTGGCAGGAGAATGCCAAAAACAGCGCTCTGCTTCCTGCCATTAGAGACCCACTGATCTCAAAGGCCAGGGAAAACTTCATGGAAGAAGTAGGACATTGATGTACCTGGAGGGGAGGGTGCATGGTTAGGGGGTATGGAAGACACTGAGGATTGCATGAAATAATATGTGGAAAGAATTAATCAAGGTGCGGGGGTGTGATTATGACAGTAATGATGATGATGATGGTGATGATGGTGATGATGATGGTGATGATGATGGTGATGATGATGATGGTGATGGTGATGATGGTGATGATGATGATGGTGATGGTGATGATGGTGATGATGATGATGGTGCGACAGGAGGAAGCAGGAGGAGGTTGCAGTGTGCACTGGACAAGATGGGAATTGCTTGGCCTTTTCTCACAGTTGGCCATTTCCTCTGATGCATTGTGGGCCCAGAAGAGAAGTTCCAGAGGAGGCTCAGGTTGACTTAGGTGGGTAGCAGGCTAAGGCAGTAGTCTCAGCTGTGATGGTGTGGGGCAGTGAGGTATCTATGAGCTTCTCAATGGGTTTTATGGAGCAGAGGAACCTGTGACCATCCCCCAAGCTCCTTTCTGGGCCCTTGACTTCCTGATGCTTCTGGCACCGTGGACCCATTCAGATGTTCTTTCCCATCTCCCTAGATGCTGGGACATACTCTAGGTCCTCAGGGTCCACTTGCTCCAGCCCCTGACCTTCAATGGACGACTCAGTTTGCACTTAAGTAGATAACATACTTCCTGACCATGAATTCTAATGTTGTCTTTTTTTTCTTTTTCTTTTTTTTTTCTAATGTTGTCTTAGCGGGTTCTGAGAGTAACTGTCTCTGGTAGAAAAGACGATCTTGTGACTTTCAAACCCATAAAACCAGACTACCTCCCCGCAGCAGAGAGAGCAATGCCTAGGCTACGATCCCTTGACTGTGAAGATGTGTGATAATCAGATGGTGTTGGGGGAATGGGGAGAGCTTCCAGATCGTGCAGCCCAAGTTTTATGTCAACGTGCCACTTGTTTATATTCTACTATGTGGTTTTCCAATCTCCACACCACAGGCAGCCTACCTGAGGCTGAATTGTTTTCCAGGCTTCTCATCAAAATGAATGCTGGTGGTTCTGCCAAGAGTGGGCTTGTGTCTCCCTTCCGGAGGAACTGCTTAGCATCAATTATCTCAGGTGAATTTTCTCAGTAATTTTACTTCACAGCTCACAGATTAGATTAAATTTCTATTTATTCTAGATACCAGATACAGTCCCTTGTCTTGAACTTCATTTCCCGCATCCCACAGAAAAATTAAGCTGTTTTGCAGAATGTTGGGTGCAGGGAATAGGTTGGGGTTTTCCCCCTGTTCTTCCACTAACATGAGATGCTCTCTTCTCATCTGGGCAGAGATCTCCTTGTCTTCTTTCTCTGAGTTTTTCCCAACTGTTCAGAACAGAGCTCCATGGGTCCCCACCTAGCAAGCTGGCCTGGGGGAGTGGTGGGCATCTCTCTAGGCACCAAAGGAGAGCAACAGTGACATTTGCACAGCATTTACCAATATACGAAGCTCTGCAATTTTGACATTTGATTTTACTTTGTATTTGACTTGATTTCACATTTAATCCTATTTGATCCTCAAAACACCTTGTGTGGGAGATATCGGCAGCATCCCTGATCTTGTTTTGGGGCACTGGTAGGGGGATGAAGAAACAGGGGCTCAGTTCCTTGCTCAGGATTACAGGGAGACTAATTGGCAGAATGAGGGTCGGAAGCCAAACCCCGTGGACAACGAACCTGAGGCCCTCTCCACCAGACCACACCACCTTCTCTCAGGGATTGTTTTTGCAAAGGAAGGGCACTTAATCTGGCTATCCAAGGGGAAACTGCCTCTGCCCTTCACGGTCTGCTCATCAGGTGCTCACTGCGTGCCATGAAGTGTGTGAGATCCATACACATTATTTCCTTCCTTCCTCTGAAGAGTCTTCTAAGTGTTAGGTATTTTTATCACATTATCACACATGTGGAAACTGAGCTTCAAGCAGTAGTAGGAAGTAGTTGTGAGTGTTAACAGCTCACTCAGGCACCGGGGACCCAGAAGCACAATACAAATCAACACAGGAAGTGGGGTGGTAAAGGTTCTCAGTGCAGGGAACTAGCACCCACGCACATCTCCTCTCTCATTAAGTAATCGGTAGGAGTCCTGCAGGGAGAAAATGGGCTGCAGGTGCTGGGAGGGCCATCAAGGTTAGCTCAAGGTTATAGGGGCCACGAGTGCCCTTGGGAACAGCGCCCGGGGGTGAGCTGTGTGGCCAGGTATTAGGCCGGTGCTCCATCAGGTGTTTCATATGGAGGGGGAGCCGACCCTCCAGCAGAGGGGGGATGTGAAGATCAAGGGTGGCAGGATCTGGGCCCGTCCTGGGAGCACATTGTCCAACAGAGAAGGCTGGGACAGATACGTGTGCGCAAGTTTGCACGCTCATAAGCATAGGCACCTTGAGAACGTTTTCAAAGCGCCATGTATGAGTGTGCCATATCAGTGAACCCGTGCGGGCCAAGTGCAGCCGTGTGGAAGGCACCAGAAAAGGAGAAACCCTGTGCTCCCTTCCGCAGGGCATGAGTGTAGTGCATGAGCGTAGTGCCATGAGTTGCGGAAGAACGCGGGATTGACACCGGGAGGTCCACATCAGAGACCCAGCACTTCGGTTTCTCACCAAGGTTGCTTTTAGACGGGTCGGTGCCTAGCTCTTCAAGACATGCAAACCCAGAACGCCCATTAGCGTCCTCAGGAAAATGGTTCTCAGATGTGATGCTGCAGAATCAGCTGGAGGGCTTGTTAAACACAGGTCTCTGGGCCTTCGCTCTGAGTTTCTGGTTCGTGAGGTCTCCGGTGGGACCTGAGAATTCTCAGTTCTGACAAGTGTCCAGGTGATGCCAATGGGACCGGCCTGAGAACACTCTTTTTTTTTTTTTTAAAGATTTTATTTATTTATTTGACAGAGAGAAACACAGCCAGAGAGGGAACACAAGCAGGGGGAGTGAGAGAGGGAGAAGCAGGCCTCCCGCCAAGCAGGGAGCCCAATGCGGGGCTCCATCCCGGGACTCCGGGATCATGACCTGAGCCGAAGGCAGTCGCCCAACCAACTGAGCCACCAAGGCACCCCTGAGAACACTCTTGAGAAGCGAAGGCAAAGGACTGGTACAGAGACACGGCGGGAGACCCAGATTGGAGCTCCCCCCCCAGCCCTGCACCGCTCTCAGCCTCTTCCCACAAAGGCTACACAGCCGTGGCCTCTCTAGGACAACCGTTAACACCCCATGCAGCCAGCGCCACGACTCACAGCCAGCTTCTCCCGCAGCATCCAGCCTCCCCCGGCCCACGCGGGCGCTGCGGAGATTCAGACCAGGCACCTCTCCGCTTCCGGGCCTCGGGGGCAACCGGCGGTGTTTCTGCTGTGCTAGGGTAACCTCCAGCCTGCCCTGTGACCTAGTCACTTTGACCGTGGCCCCCGGAAAGAAATAGGTTTCACATCACAGCCTTGTTGTGAAACACACGTTTCACAAATAATACCTAGTCCCGTGTGACATATTCATCTTGTATATGCCTCGTTTACTTCTCTCTCAATCTGTTTCTTTAATGGAGGTCCATCAACCCAATTGTTTTATTCGATCCAAAAAGAAGTCACAATCCCAGGTATATAAATTACAAATAAACTTCTCTGAGGGTCAGTGCCAGAGTGGCTCGGTCATTTGAGTGTCCAACTTTTGATTTCGGCTCAGGTCATGATCTCAGGGTTGTGGGATTGAGCTCCATGTGGTGCAGGGTGGGGGGAGGGTCCGTGCTCAATGGGGAGTCGCCTTCTCTCCCTTTTCCTCTCCCTTACCCCTCCCTTTCCAAAAAATAAAACATAAATTAAAAACTTCTCTGAACCTTAGTTTTCTAATCTGGACACTTGTAAGATGCCTACAGTGCCAGTCTTCTGCTGTTCGTCGTTGAGTAATATCATGTATGCAAAAGTCTTTTCCAGATAGAAATCTTCCTTGGCTACAAAGTGCTATTAGACACACACACACACACACACACACACACACACACACGTGTGCACTTTTAATTA
>PITA01014284.1:38218-54338 GCA_004023965.1 Spilogale gracilis
TTTTATTTATTTGACAGAGAGAAACACAGCCAGAGAGGGAACACAAGCAGGGGGAGTGAGAGAGGGAGAAATTCCCGCTGAGCAGGGAGCCAGCAGGGAGCCCGATAAGGGATCTCCGGGATCATGACCTGAGCCGAAGGCAGTCGCTTAACCAACTGAGCCACCCAGGCGCCCCATCCATGTGGGTTTTTTGAAAGGGGCTTGGAAAGGAAGGACTTGAGGCAGAACTTTGAGGGAGGGGAGAGGGAGGGGGGGGGCTGGCCTCAGGCCCAGCAGAAGCTGGCAGGCTGTATAAAGCATAAATACGCTGGGGAGGGGACGCGGGCAGTTTGCACTGGAGCACAGGAGGAGGGAGGAGAGGAGGAGAGGCCAGGACAGCGAGGGCGGAGCGGCACAGAGAGCCCTCAGAGGCGTTTTGATTGCAGACAGAGCCACTGCAAAACACAGCGTAGTCTTCAAAGTAATGGAACTTCACAATGAAACGGGTATTTAAGGAGTTTGTTCATTTCAAATGTCCAAAAAAACATTTATCTGTCCCCTAACATGTGCCCGAGTTTAGCAGTGAATAAGACAGGCTGGCTTAGTGATGTCTAGTGAGGGTGGGCGTTGGGGAGGGGGTGTCCTCAGATAACTTAGTGAATTATTCCTTAAACCTCCACTGCATGCCAGGCACTGAACTAGATGCTGGGAAAGCAACGAGAAGCAAAACTAAACAGGACTCCTGGCCTCTTGTAGTTTACAGCCTGGTGGGGAGGCAGGCATTAGACAAGCTTGCGTGCCTAGTAATAATGATAACTAGCAATTCTAAAAATCTGAAAGTGCTACGAAGAAAAAGAACAGGTGCCCTGAGAGAGTTATCATAACATGCACTCAGTCTTTACAAACTAATGCCCACAATTGCAATACTCCCAGATTATTTTATAACTTATGAAGGCCTTTCTCATTCTTTATCTCAGGAGGACTTCGTCTCAAGCCCGTGGAGAAAGCCAACCAGGATTTCTATTTATAAGGAAACCAAGGCTGAGCAGGTGTCACGAGCGACCCGCGTCTATCCAGTTAGAAAGGACACTCGGCCAGTTCTGACTGCAGACGCTGCACTCTGTCCCCCCGTGGACAAGAGATGATCTGGCCCCCCGTGGGCCACTTAGCTGGTTTGAGATGCCAAGTAAAAGGGCAAAAAGTTCATCTCTTCCATGTCTGCATCCTCAGAGCCTCTTCAAAGGGGGAGCTGTGGTCAGCAGGGAAGCGAGTGGGTTGGACGTCTGGCCCTGAATGACCCAGAGCGGGCCCGCAGGACGGAGTCGTCTTGACAGGCAAAGGCAGGAAAGGGCTGAAGCAGGATGGCGACATGACATTTGTCAAAGGCATCCACACCCATCTCCGGCAGTGAAAGTGTACCAGGCCCAGGGCGGAGGTGATGGGCCAACGAAACTCACCACCGCATTCACCTCTGCGATTGGGGACACGGTGAGGCCGGCCCACCTGCCATATCAGCACCTTGATCACGGAGCTCATCACAGAGAGGTTTCCAAATGACTCGGCCCCGCTGCCCCAGGAAGGAAGCTTTCTGGGCTGCAGTGTGGGGGCTGTTGGGTGTGGGCCAGGCACTTGAAAGGGAGTAAATGATGACACAGCAGTGGGGGACAGTTTGCTGACACTGTGGGACCAACTCTGGAGAGGAGGCCGGGAAGGCTGATAAGGAGCTGCCCGCTGCCCTTACCTGCCCAAGGGGGACACTGGAAAATCACACCAGTGGCTCTCTGTAAGCCGAGCAGCAGCTGCTGGTCTCTGGAGCTTGGCGTTTTAAGTCCCTGTGGTCTGGCCCGGATATATGGTTTTGGTTTTCCAGGTGGATAAATATTTATTGAATATTCACCGTGTGTTTCCAAACTTAACTTCCTGCTACCTCCTTTCAGGTGCCTTGCCTCCAACCGCAGGAACTCCTCTGCTCTTCCCTACTCCCCCCGACACCGTTCCTGAACCTCAGCAGCTCTTTCCCCGCATCACGGCCCATCTCAGCGTCTCTTCCTCCTCAAGATGCCGCTGAATCAAAGTAATTGTTTTGCTCTTGACTTAATCTAGCACTTTACCTGCACTGCTTAGCTTTATCTTGCATTGTAGTTAGTCATGTAGTCTATTAGGCCGAGAGCTTTCCGGGACAATTGTCATACACAATTCGTTCTTTCCCCAAGAACTTTGAGCCAGGAGGAGCTCAATAATTGTCTTTGACTGACTGACTAAGAGGGAATAAGGGTAGGGGTCAGTGGAGAAGTGATGGAAAGTCTGGGGTCGGGCCCAGGGGCATCTGGCTCTCCCTCATGGCTTTCTGTGCCCTTAGCATGTGGGGCTTCTCCTGGGCCTGCCTGCAAGTTCAGGGGAAAGAACACACGCTTGGACTCTCAGCTTTGGTACTCAGGAGCTGCGTGACCTTGGGCAAGTCTCTGTCTTCTTCCTCAAGCATGAATTGTGTAACACCTACCTCAAAAGATTATCATGAGAATCAGTAGGTGATCAATATATGGAAACACTCAGTACCTGGGCGGCGCTCAGTAAATCTGTTTACTGGTTATCCAAGTGAGGGTAATGTTTTAGCCTTTTATTTTAGGTGGGCGTAGAGGTCAAGGGGGCATTCATCTTGTTCTTCGTGGTAGAGAAATCCGCATACTTGGAGGTTCCTTCTTCAGGCATGCAGGGTGGACGCCACAGTTCACAGAGTTCTGGTGAAGACGTGGACGCACATATGCATGGGCATCGAGTCAGTTGTCTCCGGGGTTTAAAATCCTACTTGCAAGGTGCTCTGATAACTAAATGAACATAAGCTAACATTAGAACATAGTAACAGCGACAGTAATGTTCTCCCTCCAGCAGAAGAATTCTAGCACTGTGCACAGGTGCTCTAGCCCCATGCTGTTCCAGGCCCCCCCGCTGGCTGCTATGGAGATGCCCCAGAGCAAGAGGCAAGAGAGAGGCAATCATCACTTGCTGGATGGCTGCCCTAGAAGTGAACTGTGGCTTTTTGCCCTCACAGGCCTGGGGTAGGGCGGAGAAAGCCATAATACACCAAACCCGACAGACCAGCCCAGTGTGTGGAAATCGTACACTGGCCCAGGCTCAGTGAAGACTGGTCTGGGGGTGCTGAGCCCTGGCAAAGAGAGGACTCTTAGGGCTGGGGGTGGGCAAAGAGAGTGGCTGGGGAGGGGCCTGGGAACCGGGAGGAAGGAGCCCCAGATGAACCTGCACAGATTTCCATGCATTTAATTGTGTTTCTGAGATGAGCAGAGTGGGGGGCTATCTAGCAGGCAGTTGATATTCAGATGTAGAGTTCAGAAGAGAGAAAGGATCTCAAGACGCACATTTGGCACTAGTCATATGGTATTTATAGCCCAGGAAGAGAGGAGACAGAGAAGAGACAGACTGTGGTCTAAGGCATACCAGGGTTTTGGAGGTTAAGGACCTCTACTCATTCATTAATCCTAATCCTTACAACCTTCTGAGGAAATTACTTTTAATGTCTTCATCTTACAAGTCACAAAATCGAGGCATAAAGAGATTCACTTGGCAAAAGTCACATCGCCAACAGCAGCAGCAGAGCTGGGATTCGCACCAACGGCCTGATGCCGAGAGTCATGCACTTCGCCTCTGGGCTAGTGGGGTGGGTCCTGTTGGTGCCCACATTTGACAGGTGGGGAAACTGAGGCTTAGATGAAGCCATTGGCTAATACTGGCAGCAGAGCTGGGATCAGAACTCTCTTGCCAACTCTCTGAGAGGCCTCTGCTTTGTTAATCACACTGCTATTTACTATGGGGAGAAGGCCTGCCCTGTCTCTCAAATGACAGCCCTTACACAACTGCCTTTCCTACTTACACACAAGACTTTTCTGGCCTGACTCTAGGCTCGGAGGAATGGGATGCCAGGTGTAACTGCCGAGTCAGACTCTGCCTCTGCCTCCCCTCCCCTGCCCCACTCCTGGTCACGAAGCCCAGGACCAGTGGCCACCTGTCCAGCCTCACTTCCATCTTCAGTAAAACAAGGAGATTGGGTCTAGGCAGCGGTTCCCAGAGTGGGCGGATCACCCATCTGGGGATGGTTTGGATCCTGCTTTGCCCACAACAGACCTAGTTCTTCTGGGGTGAGGCCCAGGCATGTTTGTGGTGGTTCTGACCTACACCTTTGTTAAGAAACCTTGGATAAAAAAAAAAAAAAAGAAACCTTGGATAAGGGGCGCCTGGGTGGCTCAGTTGGTTAAGCGACTGCCTTTGGCTCAGGTCATGATCCCGGAGACCCGGGATCGAGTCCCACATCAGGCTCCCTGCTCTGCGGGAAGCCTGCTTCTCCCTCTCTCCCTCCCCCTGCTTGTGTCCTCCCTCTGGCTGTGTTTCTCTCTGTCAAATAAATAAAATCTTTAAAGAAAAAAAAAAGAAACCTTGGATAAGATGGTCTTAAGGTCTCTTCCCACGTCTCCCGCTCTGTGTTCTGGAGCCTCCCTCATCTTGGACAGTGTTCCTTTGATGTCTCTCTTGGGCATATCACCCTGCGGACCTAGGAGTCCTGAGATCTCATTGCCACCAGGCCCCAACCCAGCTCCAACAGAGACGCATCCTCTCTTTGGGCCTCAGTTTCCCCATCTGCCAGAGCAGTTTGTTGGGGCGGGGGAATTGCTCTAGATTCATTTATCCAGGAAGTGTTTATTGAGCATGTACTCTAGGCTAAGATGTGCTGAGCACTGGGTCTGAGTCTAACTCATGCAGAACGGTAACATCAAGGGGGAGGTTGGGGAGGGCGCTACTGCCTGGTTGCCCGGACTTCTAGGCATGGATGCCAGAGCACCTTGTTAGCACCTGTAGGACCGTCCCCTCGCCCCAGACCCTGGCCCTGGCAGTGCTACCTGATCTCCACAGCAACAGGCAAAGCTGCTGGGCTCAGGAAGGAAATGGTATGCAAAATTGGTCAAATAAAAATGAGTAGCTTTTCTAGATAATCGCGACAGCCAGTTCTGAATTATGAGACTAAACCATCTCATTCAGACCAGCACAACTACAACCTGACTTTCTCAAAGCAGCACCTGAGAGCTGGTTAAAAAGGCAGGATTGGGGGGTGCCTGGGTGGCTCAGTTGGTTAAAACCTCTGCCTTTGGCTCAGGTCATGATCTCAGGGTGCTGGGATCAAGGCCCGCATTGGGCTCTCTGCTCGGCAGGGAGCCTGCTTCCTCCTCTCTCTCTGCCTGCCTCTCTGCCTACTTATGATCTCTCTCTCTTTGTCAAATGAATAAATAAAATCTTTTTTTTTAATTAAAGATTTTATTTATTTGATAGAGAGAAACACAGCCAGAGAGGGAACACAAGCAGGGGGAGTGAGAGAGGGAGAAGCAGGCTTCCCGCCGAGCAGGGAGCCCGATGTGGGACTCGATCCCGGGTCTCTGGGATCATGACCTGAGCCGAAGGCAGTCGCCTAACCAACTGAGCCACCCAGGCGCCCCTAAATAAAATCTTAAAATAAATAAATAAATAAACAAACAAACAAACAAATAAATAAATAATGAAAAGGCAGGATCCCAGCCTCCACCCATGAGGCAGCTAGGCCTGCTTCTCAAGAAGATCCCCCTCTGACTGTATGTTAAAATTTGAGAAGCACTAAACTAAAAGAAAGCACCTCAGAAAACCCTTCATAAGAAATGTAGGTGAGACCCGGATGAGGAGAAGCAAGCCGGTGACTTGCCTCACGTGGATCGTGACCGGCAGAGGGGCGGCCTGAAGACCTCCATGCTCACCAGCACGAAACGTGTCAAGGTGACTGGTGAACAGTTCATTGGAGAGAATTAACAGATAAGAATGTTGTTTTTAAAGACAGTAAACATAATTAGATGGGATTTTCCCTGTCAGACAGAAATAGTGTTACATGAGAATATTCAGGTCTTGAGGAAGTTTAACTATGTATGGCCCCACTACTTCCTGGACATGTCACTGGTATAGACTGAATTGTGTCCCCCAGATTTACATGCTGAAGCCTTCACGTTTGGTGTGACCGTCCTTTGAAGTGGATCCCCGCCCCCCCCACTTGCCACATGACCACAATGGAAAGGCCACGTGAGAACGGAGACACAGAGCAACCAAGGCCAGAGCTCTCACCAGAAACCAAACCCTTCCGGAACATCAGAACCTTGATCTTGGACTTCCCAGCCTCCAGAACTGTGAGAAAATCATTTCTATTGTGTAAGCCACATGGGCCATGTACTCGATAATGACACTCTGAGTGGGCGAAGAGAGCCGCCCTGGGAAAGATCCTCAGATTCCACGTTTAGTAGCAGGAAAAAGAATTCCACTGATGACCCCGTTAGGAGCGTTAACATGAAGTATTGTGTGTGAAGCTCCTAGCACAATGCCTAGCCCTGACCAACCTGAAAGAGGAGTGCAGTGATAACTACTGGGACGCTGGGACAAAAAGTTGTAGAAACACCAGTGGCACCAAATAGACAACCCGGAAACGTACCTCGGCATTTGTAGTAAGTTCCAGGAGTCAGGAGAGGGATTGTGATTTCATTCACCACATGCCATTTTCCCTATGCCTACCATATGCATACCACATAGTAGATGCTTTAAAATATTTGTTGAATGAGGCGCCTGCGGGGGGGCTCAGTCAGTTGAGCCTGGGACTCTTGGTTTCAGCTCGGGTCATGATCTCGGAGTCGTGGGATGAAGCCCCATGGCAGGCTCCGCCCTCAGTGCAGTCTGCTTAAGACTCTCTCCCTCTACCCCTTCACCACTCCCTCTGACATAAATAAATAAATCTTCATTATTTTTAAGATTTTATTTATTTATTTGACAGAGAAAGAGCATGCACAAGAAGGGGGGTCAGAAGAGGGAGAAGCAAGCTCCCCACTGAGCAGGGAGTCTGACTCTGGGCTTGATCCCAGGATCCAGGGATATCATGACCTGAACCAAAGGCAGATGCTTAACTGACTGAGCCACCCAGGTGCCCTAATAAATAAATCTTTAAAAAAATATTTGTTGGGGCGCCTGGGTGGCTTAGTCATTAAGTGTCTGCTTTCGGCTCAGGTCATGATCCCAGGGTCCCGGGATGCAGCCCCACATCGGGCTCCCCGCTCGGCGGGAAGCCTGCTTCTCCCTCTCTCACTCCCCCTGCTTCTGTTCCCTCTCTAGCTGTGTTTCTCTCTGTCAAATAAATAAATAAAATCTTCAAAAAACAATTAAAAATTTTTGTTGACTGCCTGAATTAGAATTTAATACATGTAAAGGAGGATTCACAAATCAGTGGTGAAAGAAAAGACCCTTCTTTGAAGGACGCTGGAAAAATTGCTGACTTGGAATAAAACAATCTGATTTTATCATTTCATCCCATAAGGAGCTTTCAATCATTTTGTGACTATGACCCACAGTGAGGATGACGTGAGTCCTGATTGTTCTAAAGGAGCATTTGCTAAGGTCAGAGGATAGACAGTGTTTTATCCAAATCTCTTAGCTTGACTTATAACTTTTAAATAGGAGGTCTTTGGGCTAGGGTCTTCCATTCACATTCTTGCCCTGGGTCTGGTTCTCCAAGGGCAGGCCAGGCTGAATGGGTGGATAGTGAGCTCCCCTTCCTCCTGGGATAGGATAGGGTGGGAGGACACACAAGACACTGTGAGAGGCAGCTCCTACTGACACTTGACCGGAAAATCTTTGCGGCTTTGGTAGGAATGGTGAGGAAATGAAAACTGTCATTTCAAAGCAAACATTAATCTATCTTCATTCTAGAAAAGCCTCTTGCGGGGACTTTTAGTTATGCAAATGTAGAACAGAGATCCTCTTCTGAACTCCACGCTGGTGGAAGCAAGGCAGTAGCCCATGTTGGAGGCAGAAAGTGGTCTTCTGATGCTGTTTCCCTTTTAAAAGATATGATATAAAATATACTTTATACAATAATATTTAATGAACACTTATCATGTGTCAGATACTAAGCAAAGCGCTTTACATGGATTATCTTGTTCAATCTTCATAATACACAATATTATAAATTTTATTCCTTTTTTTTTAAAAAAAAAGGATTTTAGGGGCACCTGGGTGGCTCAGTCGTTACTCGCCTACTTTTGGGTCAGGTCAGGATCCCAGGGTCCTGGGATCAAGCCCAGAGTCGGGCTCCCTGCTTGGTGGAAAACTTGCTTTTCCCTCTCCCACCCCTCCTGTTTGTGTTCCCTTTCTCGTTCTCTCTCTGTCAAACAGATAAAAAAAAAAAAAAAACTTTCAAAGAAATTAAAATTTAAAAAGGCTTTTATTTATTTGAGAGAGAACGCACATGTGTGAGCTCAAGCAGGGTGGGGGGAGCAGCAGTGGGAGAGGGAGAAGCAGGCTCCCCACTGAACAGGGAGCCCGATAGTGGGGGGATGGGGGGCGGGTGCTATCCCAGGACCCTGGGACCATGACTTGAGCTGAAGGCAGAGGCTTAACTGTCTGAGCCACACAGGCACCTGTATAATTTTTATTCTGTAACTGGGGAAACTGAGGTTGAAAGTTTAAGTAACTTGTACAGAGATAGTGCAAATGACTAGTGGCAGAGCTGGGATTTGAACCTACGACGGACTCCAGAGGCTATATCCACCTCTATCATCCTCTGGAATTCTTCCAGGTCATTAATGATGCTCTAACACGGACAGCCCAGACTAGAAGGCCATGCTCAAGATTGATGCAGACTGGAGCAGAGCAGGGAATCCATCAGCTTCTGTGAAGTGTGTGCCCACTGCCACCGTCACTTTTGGAGTGACTAGAAAGAATGGGCGGAACCACTTCCCAATTAGGGCACGCAGCTGCAACAGATAGGAAGGGCCCAAAGCCCTTTCTTCCTCTGGCCCAGGCCAGGGAGAGTTGAGGTCCCGGTGACCAAGTGAAGTTCAGAGGGGCAACGATGGGGAAGGCTCTCAGGTGATGCTGAGACAGCCAGAACTTCTTGCAGAAGCATACGGCCCACTGGACAGAGGCCTCTGGCCAGAGCGATCTGCTAAGGTGAGCCACGTTTGGAGAGCTAGAGGAAACCAGAGACGAGCCCCAACTGGCAGCCTGCTGCCCCATCCTGGATAGGGCCGGCCCTTGGTGCAGACTGGGGCCGACGCTAGGAGTGAACACCTGCAGACCCCGTGGAAGGATGTCCTTGTTCTTCTGGCGGTGAAAGCTGGTAAGACTCAAGAGAGCGTTTTGTTTGTAGATTTAGCTTTCCTCTTGCTTTGGAAGTGTAGCTGACCGGCAGTGTTACGTTTCAGCTGAGCAACTAGCACAGCTTTCTTTTATTTAATCTTTTCCTACTTGATAGCAGGGCACAAATACTACATGCATGCCACCTGTGCACGCTCCTTGTTCTTCCAGAGAATCCAGGTGGGGGCTCTCCCACCTCTCCTCCAAGTCAGAAACCCTGCCTGGCCGCCCCGGCTCAGGGGGTACACGTCTACTGATGCTCCTTCGCCTTGTGTTTAAGCTATTGGCTCATGTGTTTAGCTTGTGGTTAGCATGGACGGCCAGATCTTTTTCTTTCTTTCCTTTCGTAAGTAGGCTCCACATTCGGTGTGGAGCCCCACACGGGGCCCAAACTCACAACCCTGAGATCAAGACCTGAGCTGAGATCAAGAGTCAGAGGCTTAATCGACTGAGCCCCCCAGATGCCCCATGCCAGATCTTTTCATACAAACTTCTGTCAGGCCACTTCTTCCCAGCCTAGGTTTCTAGTACTCGTGCAACCGATTAAAAGTAAAGCAAATGCTAGTGCAGGTCATTCCACCTTTCATTCTGTAATAATCCCCTTCCTTTCTTTTTATTATCTGCAAAACTGATGAGAATTACTTTGTAGTTAATGAAAAATGACTACAGAAATTCATTAGTCGTTAGAGAAAATGGGAAGTAAGGCAAAACAGAGCTTTGTGGCAAAAATGCTGTAACAGGGGTTCTCCAAGTGTGGCCTGGGAACCTTCAAGTTCCCTGAGACCCTCTCAGAGGGTCTGTGAGATGACAACTATTTTCCAAATAGTGCTAAAATGTCTTTTTCGCTCTTGTTTTATCGCGGATGAACCATGGAGTTATACGGGGGCTACGTGATGTGTGAGATTACACTAGATCACACAGAAGCAGGTATGAGAAACTAGCTGTCTTCCGTGAGCCAGACGTTAAAGGGATTTGCAAAAATAGAAACCAGAGCCTGGCTTGCTTTCCTCCACTTTTTTTTTTTCTTTTGGAAAGGAGTTATTTTTCATAAAAAAAAGATTATGCTCACACGCAATGGGTTTATCACTAGCATTTTAAAAGCAATTAATAAAATGTGTAACATCTTTTATTAATTTTCATTTCTAATACAATAAGTGTTCATAGAAATGACCTACATAAGGGCACCTCGGTGGCTCCATTGTTGGGCGTCTGCCTTTGGCTCCTGTCATGATCCCAGAGTCCCAGGATCGAGCCCCACATTGGGCTCCCTGCTCAGCAAGGGACCTGCTTCGCCCTCTCTCACTCCCCCTGCTTGTGTTCCCTCTCTGGCTGTGTTTCTCTCTGTCAAATAAATAAATAGAATCTTAAAAAAAAAAAGAAAAAAAAGAAATGACATACACAAACAAATTTCTTGAGGGTCCTCAACAATTTTTAAGAGTGTAAAGGGATCTGGAGACCACAAATGTTAAGAACCAAAACATTAGAAATAGCCTTGTAGGGGCTTATACCCAGCCCTTACTCTATGAGTTATCATAAATAATGTGAAAATTCTTTCAGAGTTTTCCGAGCTCCTTTCTTCCAAGGTAGAGGTGACATAGCAGGGCTGACACTAGAGATGGAAGAGCGGGGCCTGTGATCCTGGCTCTGTCACTAACTAGCCCTGTGATCCCGGGTAAACCTCTCCACGTCCCTAGAGACCAGATTCCACGGGTCTTCACTGTAAAAATGAAGGGCTTTATAGGATTGACCTTTAAGGTAAATGTTCAATTTTTTAACAACTCAAAGCACTTTTACAAACCTCTTTGGGGGAGGAAGGAAGGGGAGGAATTTATTCTTTATTTTACCCACAGAGAAGTTAAGGTCCAAAGAAGTGAAGAGGAAGAAATGCTTAAGGACTCCCCCCGAGGCCTCATTAGACACAGGAACTGAAGCCAGGTTCCTTGTCTTCTGCTGATGACTTGATCTATTTAGTGAATAACATGAAAAACAATAGTATTTGCATGGTAGAGCATATAAAAAAAGAAATTTGTATTGTGAAACAATTCCAAACTTTGAGAAGTTAGAACAGAAAACTTTCATAGGTTTCATGATGATGGTAGCCAGCCTCCACAATGGCCCCCCAATAATCTGCCTCTGGGTACCCATGGCCTTGGGAAGTCCCTACCCCCATTCAACAGTGCTGACCTGTGGGTCCAATAGGATATTAGGTCAGTATACTGAAATGGTAGTGTGTGACTCTGAGAGTTCATCATAGAAGATGTCCACGTTGCTCTTAGATGGCTCTGGGGGATGCCCCCCCATAATGTTTCGAGGACACGCAAGTGTCCCTGTAGAGAGTCATATGTGTTGCAGAACCGAAGCATCCTGCCAATAAGCAGCACCAGCTTGCATTTGGCTGGAAGGCAAAGACCTGATTATGATGGAGGCTGGGAGTTAATAGAGCCCTGGGGTAAATCAGTGAAGTGGATTGCTGGCCGGGCCATCTAAAAGAAAACATCATTCAGTGGTCTTTTCAAAAAGGCATAGAGTGAAAAACGCTAGCCAGACCCATAGCAAACCAAGTGCATGGGCTATGTCAATTTGCTTTAGCAAATTTTAATTTTAATAGAATTTAGCAATTCTATTAAAAAGAAATCATAGCTGGTACAGTAGCTGCAAGTGGAAAACCACCAAGTTTTAGATAATCCATGTTATTTTCCAAGGCTCACCAGCCTTTTGACAGACAAATAGGTGATTTGAGTGGGGATATGGTAGGAATCACTATCCCTGTATCTTTCAAGACCGCACTGGTGGCATTAATCTTTTCAGTGCTTCTAGAAATGTGATACTGGTTTTAGTTTACCATTTTCATACGTGACACAGTTCTAGTGACTTCCGCATGGCTCATTCTTTCTTTTGTTCTTTTTTTCTTTTTTTAAAAGATTTTATTTATTTGACAGAGAGAAACAGCCAGAGAGGGAACACAAGCAGGGGGAGTGAGAGAGGGAGAAGCAAGCTTCCTGCTGAGCAGGGAGCCCAATGTGGGACTCGATCCCGTGTCTCCGGGGTCATGACCTGAGCCGAAGGCAGTCACTTAACCAACTGAGCCACCCAGGCGCCCCTCTTTCTTTCATCATAGTATTTACTCCATGGGTCAGAGGACCAATGTAGGGAGTCTACCAGCTGTCGAGCACATATACTCAGATACCTACTGAGCATGTCTAAGTGGCAATGTATACCCGCCTATATGTTCTGGAGCTGAGGAAATGCTAATGGGATGGTGCTGGGAGCCAATGGACTTGCTGGGAGCTGGAGCCAAGCCAAAACTTGCGAAGAACATCTGACTTCCATAAGCCCCTACTCTGACAGGGGACAACAATGGCATTTTGAGTCTCCAGAGATTAAGATCAGTTCGGAGTCACAGTTCACCAAACTCCCAGCAATCTGGTTATGTTCCATTCCTAATGAATAGTCACCTGGTAAGTGGCTCCAGGGGAAAGGATAGAAAGATGATTGACAGCATGACCCTTTGGCAGTAGAGTAAGGCCCTTCCTCAGCGGTCCCAGTTGCCCCTTTACTCCAGGGGGCTGGGATTTATGAACTGACTCCAACCTAATAACTGGTTGAAGGGCCCTTGCTCTATTATCAGAAGTCAGACTTCTGTTCACCACAATGGCAGCCTTTCCACATACACAGACCAATAAGACTTCAGTAGGCTGCCTAGGCATTTCTGTCCTAGGGACACTGTGAACACCTAGCTAATGCCAAAGCTCAGCAGGCCAAACCCCTCTGAAGCCTACTTTGGCCCTGCTGCCCATTATAGTAGCTACACTGACTTTGTCTCAGTTACTGAACACCTGCACTTGACTCCCAACATCCTGACATCCCATCACCCCTGTTGCATCAATTCAGGGACCCCCCCTTTGATGATGACTGCATTTCCCATTATCATGCTTTGCTTTTAGAGCCCTTTAATGATGCCAGATTCTTCCCACTAATGCATTTCCCTGATGAAGGGGATGTCCTGTGGACCCTACCAAGGAACATCATAATGTGTTCTTATCCACTTTGGCATTCTGGATACCTTTCTTTTCTAAATTGAAGTTCTGACATCTCAGCCTCACTTAGGTGCAGACCCTCTGCGGGTTTAACAGCTCACTATTCAGAGCCCTTCCCAACTAACCTGAATAAACACTTTACATGCAGAATCTCTGCTTAGTGCCCTCATATTAATATATTCAGCCCAGTCCAAAACTATATTTCTTCCAGTCTGATCCAACATCTTTAGGATCTATTCTCCTACATATTCCCTGGGTTTCTGTCATTATAAATTGGCATTTCAGGGGTTTTGATCAAAGGTAAAGAGAATCGTTTGTACCACTTGTGTCACTTTTCAGTAAACATGAAATTTTGTCAAAACAAAAAGTGAAACAACACGTAAACTGATAGAGTCTCGATATTCTTGTGGTGTGTGTGGTATTTTCTCCTGGGTCACACTGCGGCCTGCTGTTACTTGAGTCTGGTTCCGGATCTAAAAGAAGTGGTAAGGTGACGTTCCTAGGAGAACCAGCAGCGCACCCCCCACCCCCAAGGCAACTACCTTGGGGAGGCCACCGCACTTCTTCAGATAAGGAAGGATTTACTGTACTTTCCCTGTGTATCGAAGGTCACCGGCATTTAGTTTGAGGTCTCCTGCTTCACCAGAATCTGTCCTTATGTCCTCTGAGATTCAGAGTCTTACTCCTTCCCAGAGTCAATGTCTTGTTTTTAACATGAGACCCTATCCAGTTATTAATTCAGTACTTATTGGACTTCAGCTCCCTGTAAGTAGAAATTTAGGTTTTGGGTATGAGAAATCTTGACCCTAAGGCTATAAGAGATAAGAGTTTCTTTTAGGGCAATCAAAGACATTTTTGTGGTCCCTTCCCCTCTCTTAAGCTGGAATTTAAAGCCCTAAGCTTGTCATTTTCTTTCTCCAAACTCTCTAGTGAACTTAGAAGCAACCCACAAGGCTTGTTATGCTGTTTCCACAAAAATGTTCTATGGCAGCAAATATTTTGTGTCCCAAAGTCTTGCCTTCTGTAAGCATTTATCATAGCTAGCCACAGGTGGGATTTTAAGGGACCGTCTTTCCACTGAATGCCATGGAATACCAATGTCCTCTTTACCACTGGTAGTAATCATGAATGCATTTATTATTTTTTAATATTTTATTTTTAAGTAATCTCTACACACAAATTAGGACTTGAACTCATGACCATGAGATCAAGAGTCACATGCTCTTCTAACTGAACCAAGCAGGTGCCACAATGATTAATGCATTTAAATTTAATCAGATCAGAGAATCAATTCCAGATTCCCATCTATAGGATTCTCTTTCCCTGAGACCACAGCCAGTACCAGTAAGCATAGCAGACAGAGAGGCAGAACCACCGAGAATTATAAGATAGGGAGTTTCTATTAGAATCAGACCATCCACAGTTGTGGAAAGAGCTGGGAAAGTGAAGGACTAGCAGAGAACTCAGAGGATCAGAACAAGAGTCACCAAGAAGCCCATCCAGCTGACACGGGCCTGTGATGAGAGAGCTCGTGGAACTGTCTCCCCTGTGGGCGCCCCCCGCCCCGCCAAGTCCTTGGAGGTAGGCCTGGGGCCCCTGTTGGTCAGCAGCTGGAAGAGTTTCTGTACACTAATCAGAGCAAAGCAAGGCCAAGCTCAAGCTCACTGACACTTAAGTTTGCAACTCTCACCACATCTAACCACAATGACCTTCAGAGAATAATACTTGCTGCCTCATTTCTGCCTTGCCAATCTCATGCACGTTCCTCATTTGACCTACTCTAACCTGAAACCATTTGGGGGAGGGGTTTCTGGCAAAGAGAATTCCAACTTGACCAAGTTCTCACGATACAAACCACCACTGCCACGTGTGACGTGGGAGTCTGCCCTGGATCCTGGGCTGGCTGGAAAGAAAACAGCCCCTGAAAAGCGTTTTGGGGAAATCAGGATGCTTTGTAGATGGGCTCGCTGTTAGGTAATTAAAAGGGATTAATGTTAATTCTGATGCTTGAAAAGCATTATGGTTATGTAAGAGAATGTCATTTTTAGGAGTTAGTCACTTAAATAGTTAGGGGTGAAGTTTTGAATGGTTTAGTCACTTAAATAGTTAGGGGTGAAGTTTTGAATGGTTTAGCATTCATCTGGGGTTTTTTGTTTGTTTCCTTATTATGTGAACATGGTAAAATGTTAATAGTTGTTGAATCTATGTGGTGGGTCTACAGATGTTTCAAGTTTTCCATTTGAAATTTTGAGTAATAAAATAATAGGGAAAATAAAAGATTGCTCTTGATTATGACCCACTTTGGAAGCCTTTTGTGCCTGCCTCTTCTCTCCGCTTAGGTCTACCCCGTTGCTCCCCGGGCATCTAGCTGTAGCTCTGAACTATTTCCATCACCTGCCCTTCGATTTCGTGTTTTCTGGTCGCTCTCCCCCTCTACAATTTGAAGTCCTTGAAGGACACAGATGTCTCTCACCTTGAACTTGCCGCCACCTATTACCACACCTGGCATGGAGTAGGTGCTCCTTGAATCCCCGTTTAGTCAGGAACAGAAGTCCAATGGAGGAACTTCCTTTGGGGACATCACCAAGTTTAAGGTTCCCGTGAATCTAAGGAGAGCAAGGTTTTGGATTTGTGAAATTTTTGTTTCAAATTACAAAACTAATACATGAAAATTAATGTAGAATCAAAGTGAAAAACAAAATTGGTATTTGACTCCTGTTGTGACTCCATCCCCTGGAGTCAAGAGCTTAGAACGGATCTTTCCAGAACTCACTCACTCTTCCTTTCCTTTCCTTTCCTTTCCTTTCCTTTCCTTTCCTTTCCTTTCCTTTCCCTTTCTTCCTTTCTTCCTTTCTTTCTTCTTCTTCTTCTTCTTCTTCTTCTTCTTCTTCTTCTTCTTCTTC